>CAUYPO010050375.1:0-20839 GCA_963574435.1 Cheirogaleus major | reverse complement strand
TTGAAAGCCTGGGCCCAGGTGGGGAGAATAATAGGATAAAGAAAGACACCATTCTGTTTTGTGTCTAGCTCTAACACTTAGTAAATACGTACTGTCAGCACTTCCCATACTAAGTACTTTATGTGTATTTTCTTATTTATTAATTGTAACATCCTATAAGATATGTACTATTATTACTCCTCCCCAATTTTTCTAAGGCATGAAAAGAGAATGAAGGAGATCAGGAAATTTCACCCTAAAATATGACTCCTTGGTATAAACAGTATTTTGAATTAAAAGCTCCTAGAGATCAACAGGCATTGGAAGGGGCTTTCCCTCTGTCTTCACAAAAAGAAGAAAAAAAAAAAAAGACCCATCCAAAAGAACAATTGACTTCTTTTCCCCTCTCTATTATCTCAATATAATTGCAGGAAAGAAGATCAAGAATGCAACCAGACCTAGCCCAAATCATTTAAATATAATATCTGTCTCTCAGGTTAATTTAATTTCCAAAGAGAATCATTTACCAATCTGTTTTCCCCCCACTCATTCATTTTCCCAAGTATCTATTCATCCTCCCTAGTAACCATTTTTTGCCCCTAAATAGCATTACCTATATTCCTCATTTCCCTCCTCTTCTCCAAAATTAGGAAATATAAATTTCTGAACCCTATTAGGATATCGGGTGATCACTGTGTCATTCTTCCTGTGCACACAGTAAATAAATCTTTCTTTTATTGATCTGTCTTATTGTGAGTTGATCTTTCAATGAACCTTCTGGGGTGAAGGGAAGTTTCCCCACACACCCACAGTTTGGCATAGTTGGCAAATCTTCAAAGCCACTCTGTCCTTCTGAATACCACAGTGAGAAGAAGCTAGACCCTGACCAGCCGGGAACATGGTAAGATACCTTAACTTACTAGTCAGACTCCCGGGTTTTGCTGTCTCTTTGTGGGCTGAAGTTGAGCAGATAGTAAAGATTATTGTCTCTTTTGCTTTTACAAATTTAATATTAATGAGAGAAAAAAATTGTAAGTTACTAGTCTTGGAATAGTAACTCTGGTGTGTGTATATATGTGTATGTATATATATGTGTGTGTGTGTGTGTGTACACACATACACTTTGTGGTATGTATATTCATATGGTCTGATCCCTCTCCTCTAATAAATGACCACTTTTGTTGTTGTTGATTTCCTTTGTCATTGTATTTCTGTCATTATGTCATAAAGAGGGTGTCCATAGTGTAGAGCATGGGCCTAGAACCCCTATAAGCCCACTGTTTGAGCCAGCCCTATAGGCTGCCAGTTATAGAGTTCTGACTAGACCAGCATCTATTGAAGACAAACTTTGCTACAGGTCCTCCCCACAAAAAAATGTATGAAGTCCCACTCTCATTAGGAATTCCAATTATCAGTGGCCAGAAGATGGATCCTTTGAACTAGAAAGACTCCTTAAAGAAAATTTTAGAGAGCTCTCATCCTAAGCAATTGCCTTATTTGTATTTATGGGAAAATCAAATTGAAAGAAAGATACATATCAGTGTTGTGGCTAGCCTTAAAAACTCTCTTAAAAAATAAAAAGCAGAAATATGAACTAGAATAAAAGTTAAAATCTGCCTTTATCTTACAACCCCCTCCAACTTACCCTCCCCTTTATCCTCAACTACCAGTCCCTTATCCCCTAGAAGATCTTTTGGATCTCTGGGTCCCTGGTCAGAACTACACTCAAAATCCATTCTTAATTCCACAGCAATCTTCCTCAATAGCCTCTAAAACTATCCCACCCTGACAATTTCTTCAGAAAACCCTTTAGATAACCAACTGCCAATTTCAATCTCCTTGTCTCTCCAAGATTTACAGAAGGCACTCAGGCCTGATTTAAAGTTCCAAAACATACAGGTTGATTGCCTAAAGGATAACATGTAAGAGATAGGCCTGTCACAGAATCAATGCAAAACCCAGTTTTCTGTGTCACATGATGACTCTTACTTTCCAGGGCTAGGGGATCTAACTCCATCAGCTCTAGATCTCCCTATGCATTGCCCCCTGAGAATGTATCCAGAACCCCTGGGACAAAGAATTCATGTCTCATGGACTACAGCAGATCTTTTGAATTACAAAACCCTTTTACCCCCACTTTCAGAAGATCCTAACAAATGTAGAGAAGAATTGGAGAGGTTAATAGCCATTCATAATTCTACTCACAGGGACCTTTATTGACTGCTAAGGGGCATACTTCTCACCCATTATTACACTGCAGCCATTTGATAGGCCAAAAGGGATCCAGGGAAAACCCTATCCATAGGGGGAATAAGTGGCCAGATCCCCCCGGACCCCTGACAGATGACCAGGGAGTAGCTCAGCTACATGATGGCATGCAGGGCCTGATAGGAGTAATTTTGGAGGCTTTCCCTACTTAAGTTAGTCTAAGGTTGAATTATGTACTCACAAGGAGGGAGAACACCCTAAAGCTGTTTTTTTTTCTTTACAAGGATTTTTTTAATTGATGTATAATAGATGTACATAGTATTGAGGTGCATGTGATAATACGTTCATATAATACAACAGTCATCTCACTTATCTATCAAACACTAGTTCTTATTTCTTCTATCAGACTATATATTTGTACCCATTAATCAACTTCTGTTCATCACTCTTTCTCCTCTACCCTTCCCAGACTCTAGTAACCACCAATCTAATCTCTGTCTTCATGAGATCCACTTTTTTAACTCCCACATATGAGTGAGAACATGTGATATTTCTCTTTCTGTGCTTGCCTCATTTCACTTAGCATAATGATCTCAAGTTTCATTCATATTGCTGCAAATGACAGGATTTCATTATGTTTGTGGCTAAATAATATTCCGTCATGTATATACCACATTTCCTTTATCCATTCATCTGGTGATGGGCACTTAGGTTGATTCCATATTTTGACTGCTGTGAATAGTGCTACAATAAACATGGGAGTACAGATGTCTTTTCAACATATTGATTTATTGAGAGATTTATACAAGTTTTTCAGAGGCATACTGCATTAAATTCTGAAGCACCAGAGCATAGGAATCTTTTAATTTCTTCCCTAGGTGGAAATCTACTTCCATATATAAAACAACAAATTCGAAACAGTATAGTTGGCTGAGCTGGTCAGGGGCAGGTAGGAGCGTAGCTGGATTATGCCTATGCTGTAGTTTCCCCACATGAAACCCTTGAGGCATCTTCTCTGGTACCATAAAGTCACCACAAGTATTGTAAGTATTACAATGAAAGCAGCTATGTAGTTTTTTGAAAATAGCTTGCAGGAAAACAACAACAAAAAATATTCAAAATTTGCAGTCCTTGCTTTGCAGGTTGAATCACTGCAAAACCAAAGAACATTCTCTGAAAATAGATTAAAATCCCCTCATTTTTCTAATCAGTCATAGAATATTCCTCAAGGTGATGTCTATAGATACCACAAAAAACTTGGACATTGGAAAAACACTTATCCAGCCCTTAAAAAAAAGGAAAACTAAAAAAAAAAAAGCCCTCCCCCAAACCCTGCAGGTTCATTTTCCTCCTCCTTTGGGACAATACCCCATCAATTGAGGGATTCAGCTGATCCTCACTTGCACCCAGACCCCACAATTAAATTTAAGATAGAGGATCAGAAATTAGATTTTCTAATTGATACTGATGCCACAGTCTCCACCATTTGATCAGAGGAATTATCTCTACCTCTCAACTCTACTTCTAATCAAGCTATTGGAGTCTCTGGGCAACCTACTTTGTTACCTATCTCTCAGGTCACCTCAATATCCCTAGGCCCCCTTAACATCCGCCATACCTTTCTAATGTTTGACTCCTCAGGAGCAAACATTTTAGGTACAGACCTGTTATGTAAATTTAATGCCACCATATAATGTAATGAAAGAGGTGTTTTTATTTCTCTGCCCTCAGACCAAACTCCAAACTTCCTACTCTCCTTAATGGAGACCTATTCTGATTTGCATTCCTCTGAAGATACAACCTTAGAGTACATCCCAGATAGCCTCTGGGCAAAACATGCAAATGAGGTCAGACTGCTGCTGAGTATGGAACTCATATGCATTTCTTAGAAAATAAATAAACCCTTCATTTCAGTAGCTCAATACTCCCCCTCATGAGATGCGGAAAGAGGAATTGAACCTGTAATAGACTCCCTTTTACAACAAGGGGTACTTGTCTTCACCACCTCACCCTGTAACACCTCAATTCTACCAGTAAAAACAAGAAGAAAAACTTGATTTAGTGAGGAATCAAATTTATTGATTTGTACAGGATCTGAGAGCCATGAACTCCTTTGTAATCCCTTGACATCCTGTTGTGCCTAATCCTGCTACTATCCTTTACCTCAATTCCTGCTGGCTTACAGTAATTGACCTCTGCTCATCTTTCTTTTCAATTCCATTGCACCCCGACTCACAATTTCTCTTTGCATTTACCTTCAGAGGGAGACAATTAACGTGGAGCAGCTGGCTACTGTTGCCAATGGATTCCTAAATTTGCAACTCTCACTAAATCGTTTTATTTTATCTTCCCACATAGTAATCAGGAGCCTATTCTCTGGGCCTCAGAGTTATTAGACTCCTTTAAAGCCCTAAAATTAGCATTATCCACATCTTCTACTCTGGGCTTACCTAATTTTGGTAAACTTTTCCACCTATATTGCCATGGAAATAATGGGATTGCTGCTAATATTTTAGGACGGCCCTTTTCCTCTCAGATCCATCCTATAACATATTTTCCATGCCAATTGGACCCTGTGGCAGCAGGCATGCCCAATGCCTGTGTGCAGTAGCAGCAGCTGCCATCCTGATTGACAAAGCCAGCACCCTTGCATTAGGTTCCCCTGTTCATCTCTATGTTCCCCATGCTGTGTCTGCTCTCTTACAAGTCCATAAAACACAGCACCTCTCTGCTAGATGACACCACCTATGAACAAGCCTTATTAACCAATCTCTCCATTATTTTACATCATCACAACACTTTACATCCAGGTACCCTTCTACCTCTCCCTGATGATGGAGGCCCCCCCACTTCATTTCCCATGATTGCCTTACATATGTCGATATGGTTTCAAAGCCACAAGAAGATCTCTTAGACATTCCTTAGATAATTCAGACTTACTCCTCTTTTGTGACAGCTCTTGTAAATGAGATTTCAAAGTAAGTATGATAACTGGCTATGCTATAGTTTCCCCACATGAAACCCTTGAGGCATATTCTCTGCCTACCATAAAGTCAGCACAAGCTGCTGAACTTAAAGCCCTCACTAGAGTCTGGACATTGGCAAAAGGAAAAACTGCCACAATTTACACAAACTCCAAATATGTCTTTGTAATCTGCCACGCAGTTGGCATAATTTGGATATCTCATGGTTTCTTAACTTCTACTGTCACTCCTATTGCCAATGGGCCTATAATTGCTATCCTATTACAAGCTATTCACCTTCCTTCTATGATTGCTCTTGTTCATTGCCTAGCTCACACTAAGGAAATGGATACTGTATCCCTAGGAAATGATAGGGCAGAGAGGACTGCTAGATGCACGGCCAAAAATGGCCCTCCCAATCCTTTTCCCACTTAATTTATTACCCTGATCTTATCCCTGTCTGATATTATTGATCATCAAGCTAATGCTCCACAATCTGAAAAGAATAAGCTGATATAAAATGGTGCTAAACAATTATCAGTTGGATTGTATATTAGGCCAAATGGACTCCCTGTGGCCCCCTTTCTTGTAACTTTTTAGCTTGCACTTATCTCCCATCAGATGAAAAATATGTGCAAATAGGGGATAATTAAGGAATGAAAAAATAGTTGGTACTTCCCTGGGATCTACAAAATCTCTGACCAAATTATTTCCAAGTGCACTATTTGTAAATCTCAACAAATCTGTAGAGGAAAACAACACTCTCCAGGTAGCCCCCAAAGGCCCACATTGCCCTTGCAGCACTCCAAATTGATTTTATAGATTTAACTGCAGCTTTAGGCTTTTCTCACTGGTTATCATTTGCATGTTTAGTGGATGGACTCAATGCTATCTAACTAGGTGTGCTGATTCTACAACAGTGGTAAAGAAATTACTAAGTGAGATTATTCCATATTTTAACATTCTATTATGGATTGAGTTAGATCAAGGGACTAATTTTACAGCAGAAATAAACCACTTGCTTTCAAAGGCTCTGGAGCACCCATTAAAATTTCATACCCCATATCATTCCCAATCCTCAGGGCAAGTGGAATGTAAAAATCTAGACATAAAAAAGAATTTGGGAAAAATCTGTCAAGGCACTGGATTTAAATGGCCAGAAGCATTACCTTTGCCCTTATAAACATCTAGAATATTCCAAATAGGAGACATGGATTAACCCCTTTTGAAATAGTGTTCAGTCACGTCATGCCTATTGGCACCTCTAAACCTTCTATTCCCAGGCTGGCTGAACACTACAGGGATTTAAGTGAACAATTCAATACTGTGACTAGCTACATACAGGCGCTAACTAATACGCTTGGAGCATAGCATCAGTAGGTGAAAGGAGCACGGCTTCCACCAACTGACAAGCCTTGCCATCTTTTTGACCAGGAGATTGTGTATACATCAAAGTTTTTAGAAGAAGACATGTGCTGGGAAGGCCCTTATGAAGAACTGTTAACTACCTATACTGCTATCAAAATAAAAGAATAATCTTCCTAGATTCACACGAGCCATGCCAAACTACACTGATACAATTGGAGGACCCCTCCTCTACAGGTAACCTGGAAACAGTAATTTCCAGGACCAGTTCCCAGGCCTCTGAAGCAGATGTCTTCACAAAATAGACAGACTTTTCCCAAGAGTACAGATCAAGAAACCTCATTTTTTCATCTAAAACCTCCTTTTTTTTCTGTTTTTTTTCCTTTTAACACCCACCAAAAGGGTTCTTTTAAAACACTTCTTACAAGCCTCTCTCCTTGATGATTGCACATTGTAAGCTGATTAGAAACTGCCTGAACCTATACCACTCACCCTTTTAATCTTCTGCTATGCCTTTTCTTTTCAAACTATGTCTTGCTCTTAGTAACTTTTACTATTTTTCCAGCAGGTCAGGCACAGGCTTGGCATCCCTTTATACCAGTCTTTCAAACCCTGGAAACATTAACTAATTAATCTAATTGTCAGTTATGCCAACATCTGGATCATGCAAAAGAACCTGAACTCATCTTTGCTTCTGCCAATGTGAGTGCCTGGTGGAACCAGTCTGGAAGATGGATGTATGACAAGATGTGACATCCACAACCAGATAAAAAACATGCTGCTTCTCCTGTAGGTGAGTCAACTGGATACAAATAATCCTTTGTGGAAGCCCAAGAACTGTGTTTTGCTCAAGTAAAGTCACACAAAGAAGTTTTTCCCTTGGCACTGAGAACAGGGATGATTACGGATCTTTTCTGGGTGACTTACTAGGTCAATACTGAGATCAGACTCTATGGTTTGATTCTACAGATGGCATTTGTGTACCTCTTACAAAGATCATATATGATGCTGACATTAACCCTCATGATGTCAACACTTGTCAAATCACCAGATATTATGGACAGATTACAAGCTAGGCCTGTGCAACTTGCAGTAGCTCACTTGCTCCCCTTGTTAATTTGCCAGACACTAAAAATTACATATGGATAGATCAGAAGTCTGGACGCAATTGGTTAGGTGATAAAGCCAAGCCCTATACCTTCCAGAAATGAAACAAAGGTCTTTTATATTAAATATTTCACAACCTGTTCTGTTCCCATAGACTGCCAGTGACACATAGAAACTGGAGGTATGGAAGTGCCAATGAGGAAGAAAATGCACAGCAAACTCCAGACTGGAAGATCACAGATTCAAACCTGACCCTATCTGTAAATAACATTGGTCTTTTTATCTTATGTGGTGATAAAGTATACAAGTGGCTCCCACCCAGGTGGTCAGGATGCAGTGGACTTGGTTATCTGACAGGTACTCCATTCTAAATGCCAATAAAACTACAAACATGGACTCTTTCATTTATAAAGTGGTACCATACAAATGTACTAGATGCAATATTATTAAAAAGCACTTATATATATCACAATTCTAAGTTCTTTTTGGTGCTCTGGACTCTTTTCCCAGAATTTGGAACTTATGAGATTGAAAAGACAATTTTGAATATCTCCATAGTAATAGAACAAAAGTTCAATATCACTATACAAGAAGCCTTGGGAGCACTTCAGTAAGAAGTCAACAGCCTAGCCTCTGTTTTATTTCAAAACTACCTTGTCCTGGATGCCCTGACAGCTCAACAGGGAGGAGCTTATGTGATTATTGGCAAAAAGTGTTGTTTCTATGTAAACCACTCAGGGCAAATAAAGACTGACCTATGCTTCTTAAAAGGCAAGCTAAATATTCTACATCAGATTAAAGCAAAACCATTCTATTGGTCTGACCTATTCCCAAGAACGGGAGACTTGTTTAAAGGGTGTGGGTAAATATGCTTAGATCTGTTCTTTTCTGCTTATGCATTTTCATTTTAATCCATGTTCTTGTCTTGTGTCCCTTTTCAGAACTCTTGTTAGTCCACTACTAACCCAATCTCTCTCTCCACAGCCACTGACTCAGCTTTTAGTGTGTGAAATTTTGGGGGAAGTTCCAGACAGGGGGATGAGGGAACTCAGGAAATTTCACCCCAAAATATGACTCCTCCGTATAAAGAGTATTTTGAACTAAATTCCCTTAGAGATCAACAGGCATTGGAAAGGGCTTTCCCTCTATCTTCTTAAAAAAAAAAAAAAAAAAAAAAAGAACAAAACACAGACCCATCAAAAAGAACAATTGACTTCCCTTCCCCTCCCTATTATCTCAATATTTGTAGGAAAGAAAATCAAGAATGCAACCAGACCTGGCCCAAATCATTTAAAATATAATACCTATTTCTCAGGTTAATTTCCAAAGAGAATCATTTACAAGTCAATCTGTTCCCCACTCCTATAGATTAATTCTCCCTAGTATTTATCATTCTCCTTAGTAATCATTTATTTCCCCTAAACAGAATTACCTATATTTCTCATCTGCTTGTCCTCTCTAAAATAAGGGTATATAAATTTCTGGACCCTATTGGAATATTGGGTAATCACTCTGTGATTCTCTCTGTTCACGTGGCAAATAAATCTTTCTCTTATTGATCTGCCTTATTGTGAGTTGATCTCTCATTGAATCTTCCTGAGCAGAGGGGAAGTTTCCTCTTATTCCCACAATAAAAACAGTGTCCAAATGTCATAGCTACTATGCACCAAAGAAAGGACTAAACATCAGTTCTGCGTGAGCCTATACTTTTCTAATAAATTATGCTGCATGATTGATCCAGCAACTAACACACTTCTTGGCACATTGTAAGCACTGAATAAATGAGCAAAACAACTGATTACAACTGAGACAGAATGTATTGCTAGCTAGGTAAAAATTCTGAGGTAGAACAGCTGTATTATTGTGCATCTGAATTCATGTTGTCTCCTGAACCTTTCTAAGGCTGCCAAATGGCAGGTGCTATTGTTTTAAATTAAAAGGAAATATAATACATTTTAATTTGTGATATTTTAATGAGAATTTCATGGCACACCTGAGAATATATAGAGGACTCATGGGGACTTTCTATTCTCCTAAAATAATGTTTGTTTATTTGTTTTATAAATACATTTCTCTTGTTCAGTGTTCCCCTACAGCTTATCAGTTGAAATATAAACATTTTGTTATTGTATTTAAAGTAATCCATAATAGGCACCATGTCTTTTGTTCAGGTGCTTTAGGGTTCCCATAGTACCACTATTGTCTCTGATCTATATATACACTCATACAACACACACACACTCCACATTCCTCTTGGTCTTATTTTAATGCCATTAACCCTGTTGGAAATGACTTTCTCTTTCATACTGAGTTTTCCTTGTAGATATCAAATTTTCACCACCACTCCTGGAATGTAATATAAGACATATTTATTTATTTATGATTTTTAAATCAAATTAGACCCAGTTTGAGTAGATACTCATCAAAGTTGATGAAAAGGTCAAAGTCTGTCATTTGGGATTTTTTTTTTTACTCTGGTTCTCTACCATCTACCCTGTCTTGGCTCCCTAAAATATTTCTTAATTTCTCAGTTTCATGCTTTGCTCAACATGGTCCCTTGAAGTGTGGAGCTTGATGACAATTTTGCTCAGTTCTGCCAAAGTTGGTTCCAAGGAACCATTAAGACTTACAAAGTATAGGTATTTATGTCTTTCACAGGTTCTTATTCAATCATTCTCATTCAAGTTATTGTTACATTCAAAACACTGTGCTCTAGAAGGATCAGATTTCCTCTACTTCTGGTAAAGTGCTTATACCAGTCTACAGGGATATAGGTTTATAACGGACATAAATCTATTTCCCCTAAATCTTTGAAACACCAAACTGCTGTACTCTTTATGGTAAATTTCAAACTTAGCCACAAATGATTTACATCTGACCCATTTGCAAGGTGACTTTGATGTTGTGTTTATCAAGAGGTTAAGTCATTTTTTTCTGATGCTTAAATCTGTGCTTGGTCATGTGATCCATGTCGGCTAATGTAATATTAGCAAATGTAACACAAGCAAGAGGCTTGAAAAGTGCTTTCACTTTGGAGCTTGCTGTTTCTTATTGCTCTTGGAGCCCCAGATAACACCATGTAAAGAAGCCCAGGAAAGTTTTGTGGAGAATTAGACTATGTCAAGGAAAACTAGGAATCATAGTCAAAAGACAGTCTTTCTCTGTATAAGAGAGCGGATCATCAAGCCTCCACCTGATGAGGAACTGCAGACATTTGAGCAAAGCCAACCAAGGTTATCTGAGCAAGTCCAGCACAGAAGAAGTATCCAGCAGAAACATGAGCTAAATAATATTAATAGCTATTATTTTAGGTAACTTTATTATTAATAATTTTCTAGAGCCACCATAACAAAGTGTCAGAGAGTTGGTAACTTAACCAACAGAAATTAATTGTCTCGTAGTTCTGGAGTCTAGGAGTTAGAGATCAAGGTGTCAGCAGGTTTGGTTTCTTCTGAGGTTTGTCTCTTTAGCTTGTAGATGGCCATCCTCTCCCTGTGTCTTTACATGGTTTTCCCTCTGTTTGTGTCTGTGTCCTAAACTCTTCTTATAAAGACACCAGTCATTTTGGATTAGGGCCCACCGTAATGATCTCATTTTAGCTTAATTAGCTCTTTAAGGACCTTATCTTTAAAAGCAATCATATTCTGAGGTACTAAATGTTAGGGTTCTAATATATGAATGGGGAGCACAATTCAATTCAAAACAGTCAATAAATTATTCCCTCTATGAGCCTTCCTCCCCCAAAGTTATCTTCAAGGTAGCAACTCCTCCTCACTTCCTCTAAAATATAAAATGCTATTTGCTCCTGCTCTGGAGTTAAAGAGACCTTGGATCTTTAAGACCTTCCTCTTTTTGTGGTGGGAAAAAATAGCACCAAGAAGTTTATTCATTAAAATATAAAATTAATAAATTGTCATGCAACATACCAACCCTTCAATACCCTCTGCCATGGACTTTTCTTAGCTTCCCCAACTCTAAATGATCTTTCACTTCTCTGAATTCCTATAGCACTGATTCAACCCTACCATCCCATGTGATACTTGAATATATACTATCCTGAATTGTAAGCCTAGTGTGCATATGTGCCATTTCATCAAGTTGACCATGAACTCATGGTCAGAGGTTAGAGCTCTGGCATATAATTTGTACCTCCAGTATAAGAGCTGGTCATGCAATTGACATTCTGGTTCTAATTAGCTTAGTGCTATTACATCTTAAAATCAATGACTCTAATAGCACCTGTTTTCCTTTTAATTTGTATATGTTCTGACTTTTATGCTTTCCATGGAAAAATGTGAAGATACTGTGTTTTGTTTTTTAAGTTATCATAGAAATCATCTTGAGTTTTTAGTGCTTACAATGTGCTTCAGAAATGAGACACCTAAAACACTAATAATGTTTAGTGTTAGTGTTTCATATTTCCAACTTCACAAAGATTATGCAAACAGCAAAAATACCCCTTATAAACTATTTAATAATTTAAATTCACACTACTAATCAAATTGCTATACTGCATACTATATGTAAACCTAAACTAGGAACATCAATTTTTTTTCCATTTATGAGTGCCTAAGAAAAAGTAAGGCAATCTTTAACCTCACAGGCTTTATATTAGTTATTTGTTGCACACCAGAGAGGTTCCAATAAACATGAATGATAGAAAATGATGTTTTTTATATCCTAGTTAGAAAGAAAACAGGTGCTATTATAGCCATTGACTGCAAGATGCAATATCACTAAGCTAATTAAAACCGGAAATCTTGAGTACCTAGAAAGCTGCTGCAAATAGCTCTGCTCTGAGCTACATACAATTCTGATACATCCCAAATGACTTGTCTCTAAAAACACTGGAAATGCATAGATGACTACCTATCCTTATACTTAATGGTACCCCTGAGTATAGCTACTCAAGCTATGTCCATATTGCTCAGTCTGACCTCTGTGCCTCACATGACCTGGAAATGTCAACTTTCTCTTTTCTTTTTGAACTCCTGACCTTGAGCGATCCTCCTGCCTCGGCCTCCCAGAGTGCTAGGATTACAGGCGTGAGCCACCACACCAGACTCCCTTCTCTTTTCTTTAAGCAATCTCTGTTCACGACTTTTGTCAAGAGCTAGTGCATAAGTTACCTTCTCAAATAAATAGTAATAATAATTAACATTTACTCTGTGCCAGGACTTGTCCTAAATATTTTCATATATTAAGTCATTTAATCCTTTCAACAATATTATTTATTATTGTACTTCTACCATTCTCACTTTTTATGGAGGAGATAACAAGTCACAGGGCGTCTAAATAAATTGTCCTTGTCACAATGGACTGGCTAGTGAGTGAAAGAAACTATGAATCCAGGGAATCTGTCTCTAGACCTTATGTCTCTAATGATTATACCATGGAGTCATGAATAATTAATTTATTCTGCACTTTATACATACTAACATATGCATTATAAATATTTTAAAGGTAATGATTTTTAAAATTTATTTTAATTGGCAGCTAATTATATATGATTATGGGGTATAATGTGATGTTTTTATCTACGTATATATTGTAGAAATATTCAAGCTAATAATATATCTATCACTTCACAAACTTATATTTCTGTGGTAAAAAAATTAAATATTGTTATTTTAGCAATTTTAAAATATACATTAATATAAACTGTGATTACCATTCAGTGCAATAGATTACTAAAACTTATTCCTCCAATGTCATTGACACTTTTGTACCCTTTGATTAATATGTTCTCTTTTCCTCATCCCGCCCAGTCTGTGGTAAACACATTTCTATTCTGTTTCTATGAAATTGACTTTTTTAGATTCTACATATAAGTGAGATCATACAGTATTTGTATTTTTGCACTCAGCTTATTTTACTTAGTATAATGCCCTTCATTTCCATCCATGTTGTCACAAATGACAGGATTTCCTTATTTTAAAGGCTGTATAATATTCTAGTGATATATATATATATATGTACACACACACACACATATATATATCATTGATCAACATGTCTGTTTGTATGACATTGCCATACTGTTTTGATTACAACAGCTTTATCATATATTTTGAAATCAGGAGTGTTTTGCCTCCAGCTTTGTTCTTTTTATCCACGATTGCTTTGGGTATGAGGAGTCTTTGCTGGCTCCCTACAAATTTTAGAATTTATTTTTCTATTTCTGTCAAAAATACCATTGGAATTTTGATAGGGATTGCATTGAACCTGTAGAATGATTTGGGTAGTATGAACATTTAACAATATGAATTATTCCAATCTGTGAACATAGAATATCTTTCCATTTATTTGTGTCTTCATTTTCTTTCATCAATGTCTTATATTTTACAGTGTACAGATCTTTCACCATATTGGTCAAATTTACTCTTATGTATTTTATTTTTTGATGATATTATAAATGATATTATTGTCTTAATTTCTTTTTCAGATAGTTTGTTGTTAGTTTACAGAAACACTACTGATTTTTTATGTTGATACTTTAATTTGCAATTTACTGAATTTGTTTATCAGTTAACTTGCAACTTTGCTGAATTTTTTAACAAGATTTTGGTGCAGTCTTTAGGGTTTGATGTATAGAACATATAATCATATCATCAGCAAAGAGGGATAATTTATTTTATTTCTTTCTGATATGAATGCTTTTATCTATTTTTCTAGTTGCTCTGGCTAAAATGTCTAGTACTTTGTTGAATAGAAGTGGCAAGAGTTGGCATTCTTGTCTTGTTCCTGACCTTAGAGATAAAGCTTTCAACTTTTCACCACTGAGTATAATGGTAGGTTGGTCTTGTCATGTACTTTATGGTGTTGAGGTACATTACTTCTATGCTTATTTTGTGGGAGTTTTTTTTATCATGAACAGATGTTGAATTTTGTCAAATGCTCTTTCAGCATCTATTGAGATTCATGTGGTTTTGTCCTTCATTTTGTTAATATGGTGTATCACATTTATCAATTTATGTGTGTTGAAACATCCTTGTATCCTATGGATAAATCCCACTTGATCATGATGAATAATCTTTTTAATGTGTTTTTGAATTCAGTTTTTGTTGGGGATTTTTGCAGCTATGTTCTTTAGGGATATTTACCTATAGTTTTCTTTTCTTATAGTATCCTATGCTAGCTTGAGTATCAGGATAATTCCAGCCTCATAAAATGAGTTGGAAAGTTTTCCCTCATTTTTAATTTTCCGAAAAAGTTTGAGAAGAATTGGTATTAGTTCTTCTTTAAATGTTTGATAGAATTCAGCAGTGAAGGCTTCAGTTCTTGGGCTTTTCTTTTATGGGTGACTTTTTATTACTTATTCAATTTTCCTACTTATTATTGGTCTGTTCAGACTCTATTTTGTCTTGATTTATTCTTGGTAGGTTGCATGTTTCCAGGAATTCATCTATTTCTCATAGGTCATCCAAATTTTTGGTGTATAGTTGTTCATAGTAGTCTCTTATGATCCTTTGTATCTTGGTGGTATCAATTGTTAAGGTTCCCTCTTTCATTTCTGGTTTTGTTTGAGTCTTGGTTCCTTTTGATGAGTTTAGCTAAAGGTTTTACAGTTTTATCTTTTCAAAAAACCAACTTTTATTATTATTGATCTGTTGTTGTTTTCTAGTCTCCATTTGTTTCTGCTCTGATTTGTACTATTCTCTTCCTTCTGATAAGTTTGGGTTTAGCTTATTCTTCTTTTCCTGTTTCCTTAATGTTTAACATTAGGTTGTTTATTATAGATATTTCTTCTCTTTTGTTGTAGGGGTTTATTGCTATAATCTTTTCTCTCATGACTGCTTGTGTTGCATCCAATAAGTTTTAGTATGTTGTATTTCCATTTTTGTTTATCTCAAGATACTTTTTAAATTCCCTTTTAATTTCTTCTTTGATCCATTGGTGTTAAGGGATATGTTGTTTAATTTACACATATTTATACATTTTCCAAGATTTCTCCTTGTTATTGATTACTAGTTTTATGTCATTATAATCAGAAAAGATACTCAATATGATTTCAAGCTTGTTAAATTTGTGAATAATTTTTTTGTGGCCTAGGATATGTTCTATCCTGGAGAATGTTCCACATTCATTTGAGAAGAATGTGTATTCTATTGCTTTTGGATAGAATGTTCTGTAAATATCTATTATGTCCATTTGGTCTAGAGTGTAGTTCAAGTCCAAGATTTTGTTATTGAATTTTTGCCTAGATGATCTGTGCAGTATTGAAAGTGGGGTATTGAATTCTCCTTTGACTATTGTATTATAGTCTGTCTCTTTGAATCTATAAATATATTTTGTTTTGTATATTTAGGTGCCTCAATGTTTGGTGAATATATATTTATAATTGTCATAACTTCTTGATGAATTGACCTATTTATCATTATATAATTACTTTCTTTGTCTCTTTTTACAGTTTTTTTTTGTTTGGTATAAGTATAGCTGTCCCCACTCTCTTTTGGCTTCCATTTGCATGGAATATCTTTTTATATCCATTCCCTTTTGGTCTATGTGTGTCCTTACAGATGAAGTGTGTTTCTTGCAGGCAACATATAGTTGGATATTTTATAAATCCATTCAGCCACTTAATATCTTTTGATTGGATAATTTAATAGATTTACATTAGAAGTAATTATTAGTAAGTCCTTGCTTCTTATGTTTTGTTAGTTATTTTCTGGTTAATTTATAGATGCTTTGTTATTTTCTTCCTCTCTTCCTGTCTTCCATAGTATTTTGATGGTTTTCTTTAATAATATACTTTGAACCATTTCTTTTTAGCTTTTGTGTATCTAATAAGAGTTTTTGCTTTATTACTACTGTAAGGATTACATAAAAAATCTTATACTAATAACTAATGCTAATAAACACTAGGAATAATTTTAAGGTAATATTAACTTAACTTTGATTACTTACACAAACTCTGTTTTATTCTCTCCCTACAATTTGTTTTCATGATATATTTTATAATTTTTGTGGTTTATATCTCTTAACAAATTATTGTAGTTATAGTTGTTTTTAATTGTTTAACTTTCATACTAGAGATATATTAATAGCTGATTTTCACATCTCTGTTACAGTAAAAGCATCCTGAACTTGACGATATAATTTCTTTTACCAATGAGTTTTATAGTTTTACATTGTTACTTAGTGACATTTTCCTTCAGCATGAAGCACTTCTTTTAACATTTCTTATAAGGTAGGTCTGGTGGTTATAAATTCCCTCAGCTTTTTATTGTTGGAGAAGTTTGTTTTTTTATCTCCCCTTCATCTTTTAAGGGCAGAGTTGCTGGGTATAGTATTCTTGGTTGACAGTACTTTTTTTTCAGCTTCAAAAATATTGTCTCATTCCCCTCGGGCCTACAGAGTTTCTGTGGAAAAATCTGCTGATGATCTTATGAGGGCCCCCTTCTATGTAACAAGCTGTTTTTCTTTTGCAGCTTCTAATATTCTCTCTTTGTCTTTAATGTTTGATAATTTTATTATAATGGGCTTAGTATTGATCACTTCAAATTCATCTTATTACATGTTTGTTACCCTTACTGAATCTGGATTTCTAATTCCTTCCCCAGTCTTGGTAAGTTTTTTGTCATTATTTACATGAATGTGTTTTCTGTTATTCTCTCTGTCTCTCTCTCTGTCTCTCTGTCTGTCTCTCTCTCTCTTTCTCTCTCCACTCCATCTGGAACTCTGATAGTGTGCACATTATTGCACTTGATGGTGTCTTATAAGTCCGTTAGGGTGTCTCCACTCATTTTCATTCTTTTTTCTTTTTGCTCCCCATATTAGATGATTTCCAATGACCTCTCTTCAAGCTTGTTTTCTTCTGCATGATCTTACCTGTTTTTAAATCCCTCTGTTGAATTTTTCAGTTCAGTTATGGTATTCTTCAACTTTATGATTTCTTTTTGCCATGTTTTTATATTTTCTATCTCTTTTTTAAAATGATCAGTTTGTTCTCACATTGCTCTCCTTACTGTGGTGAACATCTTTATGATGGCCCTTTTAAATTCCCTGTCAGGGAAATCACATATCTCTGCTATATTAAGGTTAGTTTCTGGAGACTTATATTTTTTTTTTCATTTGGAGCATATTTTCCTGTTTCTTCATTCTTCTTGACTCTCTGCATTGGATTTTGTGCATTAGATAAAAGCATCAACTTTTCTAGTCATAGAGTGGTGTAATGTATGAAATGTTTTCCTTAATCAGCCAGACCAGAGATTCTAGGTGTGTCTGAACTCTTTGTGATTGTCCAACATGCTGTCTTTGTTCTGAGCAGCCCCACAAAATTAGAGAATGTCAAGTTGTGCTATTTCCTTGAGAGAGGTGCAATCAAAGCCATTCTCTTGGTATGCAGCTAGAGAAACTGGACTGTTAAGACATGTATTCCAATTTATTCTTTCCTTGTAGAGAACCTGAGAGCCACAGTGCATCTTCTATTTGTTCTGTCCTACAGCAAGGCCATTATCAAAGGCAGATGACTTTACTCTTGATCAGGCTACTCACTTTAAAGATGGGAAGATAGTCACTGAGGGTTTGCAAGTTTAAAAGTCACCTTTTTGTTCTCTGTGGTCCAAGAGACTCAGGAATGCAGGGCTCCGTACTCCCATAGCTAAGTAATTTAGGAGCCAATCTTGGGTGAAGGCTATAAAAGTTGGGGTGCTTGATGTGTGCAGAAGCTACTTCCAGGAATAATCTGCATGTTTGTATTTATTGCTGGAGCAAGGCTGAGAAGAAGGCATATGAAGTGTCCACTTTCCCTTTCAGCCACAGATATATCCCCCAGCCTCCTTCCAATGACAGACTGCAGTAATTAATCTATAGATAAAACCAGGGAAGATGTCACAAGGAATTCCATCTCTTCCATATTGCTGGCAGAGGTCTTTAGTCTCTTTCCATGGAGAGATAATAGGGTTGTGATCATTACTGGAGTAAGCCAGTGAAGGAGGCAAAGGCAGTGTCCACTCTGCTGTTTAAGCATGCAAGAGTCTCAGGCCTTCCTTGCAGGGGAAGCCTTCTGGTCTGGAGTTATCTCTGAAGCAAGCTGAAGAAGAGGGGCATAGGAAGTTTCCATTTTCCCATTTAGGCACAGGAAGATCCCACCCTGCCTCCTTTGAGAGATCGTAGGAATTTATCTAAGGAGCTAGCCAAGGCGAAAGGTTCAGGGAGAGATGTCCCTGCCATTTTTGCTGGCAGAGGCCTCTAAGTTGTTTCTACAGAGATATTAGGCTGGGATTATTATTGCAGCAAGCCAAAGAAGAAGGTACAGGAAGTGCTCAGTCTCCTGTTTAAGGAAGCAGAAGTTTTATATCCTCCTTGCAAGGAGATCTTTCTGGTATAGAGTTATCTTTGAAGCAAGCCAGGGAAGAAAGCACAAGAAGTTCTCCTTTTCCCTTTCAGTAATAGGTATACCCACACCTCCTACTAATGAGTTAGCAGAATTATTTTTTAGGATCAAGCCAGGAAAGAAAGCATGGGGGTGCCATCCCACCTGATTTTGCTAGCTGAGGCCTCCAATCTCTTTCCAAGGAGAGATTATAGGGCTGGAATTATTGCTGAAGCAAGCTAGGGGAGAATGTGTGGGGAATGACTTCCATTATTTTTAGGCTTTAGGAGGTTTTTTCTTTATTTTCTAGGTAGGCTGTCACATATTAGCTTGTTAGAGGACAGAACGACAGAGAGCTGCTGGAAAAGTGTGTGGCCAAACTCTTTCCAAGGGGAAGATGGAAACTGGGCTGATCCAGGGGTCTACAATTGCTAGGAGTGCTTGCATAGTTCAAAGTCGCCTTTTGTTTGTTGTGCTTGAGGGAAATCCTCTGATGCTATGTCCCTGCCATTTCTCAAGCAGGTGATTTCAGAGCCAAACCTGCTGGCAGGGACTTTAAAAGTTGAGTATTATATGTGTGGTACAAGCCCTCAACCCCTCAGGAAGAAACTGGGAGTAGGGGTTTCCTTTCTAGTTTTAAAGCACTGTGCTCAGGATGGGGTTAGTATGTGAGTTTATCTCTGCTTTTCCTACCTGTTTAGATGTGGATATTTTCTCAGTTGTCTGCTGTGTAGGAGTCTTTCAAGTGGATTCTGGATTTCTCTAAGAGAGACTTGATCTGTGTGTAGGTATTTAGTTGGTGTGTTTGTGGGAGCACCCCAATTCCAGTTTAGATATTTTTAACCTCTACTACATGCCAAGCACTAACTGATATACTCATAAATGTTATATAAGTTAATATTCAAAACACCTTTGAGGTAGGGACAGAAGTGTGAGGTACTTGGGTATTTTTACTTCACATAAATATGAAAAGATTTGTAAGAGTTAAAATATTCATCAAAATCCCTGAATTTTCCCATAAAGAAAAGTATGCATGACTTTGCGTATGCTCCACTGTATGATAATTATTATGCACATTAAAGTTTGACAGTACCTGCGCTAAATTAAAGGAAATAACAACAAAAATCACTATATGCAGGTGCTAAAATTCAAACTATGCTGACTTTGAGATAATTATCAAATCTCTAGAAAATAATGGAAGATGAACAGAGAATTCTACAATGTTCCAGGTAGTCTGCACAGTTTACTCCACATTTTTATATTAGGTCTCTCTGACATTAATATGTGTTATCGGATTTGTTTGGTATTAGGAATATAAGAAGTAGTATAATTCTACCTTGGGGTTATTGTGGCATTAGGTTATTAAAATTAGCTTTTAATTTAAGTGCACAAATATGTGATTCTACTGTGCTATTATTATTCTCATTTTACAGGTGAGCATATTGAGACTCCAAGAAGTTAGGTGACTCTTGCAAGATCACCTAGCTGGGAAGTGATGGAAGTAGGTTCCAAACTAATTCCAAAGCACTTTATGTTTCTACTATAATGGGAGGAAGTATACTATCATGATTAAGAGCTCTGTCTCTGGAGCTGTTAGATTATTAAGTATGAAATGCCTGATTTCCTTAAGTACTAAGTTTGACAGTTAATATCTCTGACACGTCACTTTAACATTCCTTGTTTTATTTTTATTGTGACATTCCTTGTTTTATTTTTATTTTTGTTTATTATTTTTATTTATTGCATCCTCTTTTCAAACGCATGGTTTGGCTTGTGATTATCTTTCACATATTTTTTAGAGCAATTTTTGTGAAACCATGGATGAGTCAAAAATTTGAGTTATTTACGAATATAAGTTCCATAGTGGAACAAATGCAGTGCAGACAGCTCAAAATATAAA
>CAUYPO010050371.1:0-12136 GCA_963574435.1 Cheirogaleus major | reverse complement strand
ATGTATGCTCTAGACAGTTGACATGCCTAACTGCCTTCTATGTAAATAAACCACATGCGATCTGTACCCTGATGACCTGTCACCATGGCCACAGCTGTTCAGACCAGGGGTAGAGGTAGAACAGGGCCGTCTGAATGCTGGCCCAGTGGCCAGAAAATGCCTCCCACGATATGAAGGATTGTTGAGCTGTGGACAGTGAAGCAGCAGCAGATGCAGGAGAGCTCTCTGCCCTCCGTCTGTTGCCTAAAAGCAGGCCATAGAAGGTACCCTGCCTGCCCTTTCTACCAGGGAGAAGAAAGGGTAACCAACGAAGACAGCTTTAGACCTTCTCAGCCTAGAGATGATACCAGAGGAGTCTATATTAACAAACTTTACTAACTAGACTTTATCTGCCAGTTATTTGCCTTGTCCCAAGTTGCCACCCATAAAGACTCAAAAGTCCTTTTCCTTTGTCTTCTCACTTCTCTAAAAACTTACTGGGTTTTGTGTGTGTGTGTGTGTGTTTCTTTTTTAGACAGTCTTGCTCTGTTGCCCTGGCTGGAGTGCAGTGGTATCACCATAGCTCACTGTGACCTCCAACTCCTGGCCTAAAGCAGTCCTCCTGCCTCAGCCTCCTGAGTAGCTGGGACAACAGGTACGCACCACCACACCAGGCTAATTTTTTTCTATTTTTAGTAGAGATGAGGGTTTCGCTCTTGCTCAGGCTGGTCTGGAACTCCTGACCTCAAGCAATGCTTCCTCCTCGGCCTCCCAGAGTGCTAGGATTACAGGCATGAGCCACCACACCTGGCCCTGTATAATGATTTTTGGTAGAAATATATTATTTATGTTAACATGTAATGTGTTTATTGTAATTTTAAAATGAGTTAGTAAATATTTCTACACTTTCTCAGTTTTCATTTCTATTAATAATCCATGTATACAAAAGCTCTTTGGAGTCTTTAGTAGTTTTAAGAGCATAAAGGGGTCTTGAGTTGTAAAAGTTTGAGAACTGCTGCACTAGACAAAAGTCGAATGCCTCTCCCCTGGGGCAGTTTTGTTCTAGAAAATACCAATTTAGGTTAGTCCATGGTTTTTGTCAAAGGCGGGTGCCCTGCCCTCTGGCTGCCCCAGTGCTTGAGCTTATGATGTGTCCAGACATAGGCAAGAGGGGTGTTCTTAAGGCTCAGGATGCTGGTGTCATTAACCACAGGAGCCACAGCCTTCATTCTCCACAAAGGGCTTTAGGATCTAAGACTGGGCCATATAGAATTTCCTTCCTGTGTCTCTTTCTCAGCATTTTCTGGAGAATCACTGAATAAAACCTAACAAGGCCTACATTTACCCCTGACTTCATCAGATTCCTGTAGGAGCTTTCAAGCCCCTTCTCATCCTAAGATATTAGCAGCACTCAAATCAGCAGGGACTTCTAAGCCAGACTCACCTCCACATCCATGGGTCACAGCCACTGTCTCAAAAATCTATAGCCTCCAACTCTAGGGGCTATGGTGTCCACGCAGGTGTAAAATGAAGGCATTATCAGCTCTCCTAGAAACCCCCTCATACCCCCTCCCTGGTTCATATTATTTTACTTAGAGTTGGTAATGTTTGCATTCCGTTATGCAGCTGTAATTCTTCCAAATGTTTAATTGTGCTTCAGTATTTAAGCAGATCAAATCAGTGCTCAGAGCTATACCTTTCTCATTCTGGAGTTTATTATTTTGATTAATTTCTTGATTGGCTACATTTCATCATTAAGTAGTTTTTCCCAGAAGGCTCATGGCTCATGGCTGCTCTGTGCCTTGAGATAGTTCATATTTTGAGAAAATCTGTCGTCTTTATACTCAAATGATTACTTTTCTGGGTCTAATAGTGTGAGATCACTGTTCTCCTTAAAATTGATTGAACATTGATAGGTTGATGCCTGCTGACATGAAATGCTATTGTGGAGGAGTCTCTAAGGAGAAGGGAGTGAGGAAAATAAGGGCAAAGGAAGAAGGGTAAGCATGGCCATGGTCTTGGGTGGAATCTAGCTTCAGTATGGTCCCATGGAGAGCTTAGAACAAAAATAGCATTGGAGTTGGTCCAGGCTTTAGGCAAGGGGTGGGCTTTTTATCCCTCAGGGTGGTCAGTCCCTGGATGCTGACATCTCAGACAAGGCAGTAGCTGTTCCGCCAAGGCAATTCCCTGGATAGGAGGGGAGCAGTGAGGTCTAGCAGTAAACACTCACAGCACTCACAATTATTAGACAATCAGAAGATGTGTACAGACAGATGTGTGAGACCAGCACTATATCTAGATGCTAAGAGTGATGGTTAAATGAGTCATAGGAAAGAAATTTCAGTGAATCTTCAGATGACCATTTCCTAGACAGATTTTGTCACATCCAAGCATCAATGAATGAACAATATACAAAAAGACAAAAAGGAAATGTGGATTCTCATATCCATATTCAGTCCTTCAACAGGAGGAACTATTCATAATACAATGTTTTGTGACAAGATATAGGATCCACTTTGCTAAAAGGACATATGGTAATTTTCTTTCATCTCTTGTGACATTTATACACAAACTTTACTTGATAAAATCTGTAACTGGACAATTGATAAAGGCAGGTGGGTACATGGGTGATTGGAAGGAAACAGATGATGTAGATATGAAAACAATTCACCAGATTGACCATTCTCATTGGTACTTATAAATCTAACCATAAAATATTTTGCAATTATGGAGCAAAGAAGATGGCTGTCCTCTCCTCAACAAAATTATGAGTGTCGAAGTTTTCAAAAGGATTGTGTTTTGCAGATTCAAGGAAAAGAATGAGAAGTAATGATAAGCTGAAACTTTTAAATACATAATTGAGATCTGGAAGCAGTTTTTACAAGATGGGATATGTTCTAGATTCACTCAAGACAGGGCATGAGCAGTTAGTGGCAAGCAAAGGACATCGCCCATTTTCGGCATATATACTTTCAAAACAAGAAAATGTGAGACAGAAATTTGAGTTTCCTATGTTTAAATTCTTATAATTTCTAATAAAGTTGTTTGTCACTATCCCTTTATTCTTACTCCTGTAAATCATTCATAAAATTACTTAAAACAAAATCAAAAGGGTCCACTGGACCCAGAGGTAAACAATAATAATTATTTTTCTCAGTATACTGAGGGCTAACCCAGTATTGTTCAGAATGGCAAAAGATTAGAAACTTCTCAAAGGCCCATCAATAGAGCACTGGTAAAGAAAGAAAGAAAAAAAGAAAAGAAAGGAAAGAAAGAAAGAAAGGAAGGAAGGAAGACAGAGAGAGAGAGAGAGGAGAGAGAGAAAGCAAGCAAGCTATATTCTTATAATAGAATATTACATTGATATAAAAATGATAAGGAAAAATATATATGTACTGCTATGGAATAATTTCTAAAATATAAAGTGAAAAAAAGTAAGGTATAGAACAGGATATAAAAGATGCAATCATTTGTGTTGCAGAAAAGGAGAAAAATTTGTATGAATTTGCTTAAATATGCATAAACTATTTCTGATAACATTGATTTTTTTTTTTTTTTTCTGTAGAAGGTATCAGCTAGACACAGGCATGACAGGGAAATATTTCAGCAAAAATCTCTTTGTTACCAAACTGACATCAGACTGAAAGGATAACTCAGAAAAGACATGCTCAGGGTGTGGTCATGTGTCAGTCAAGGAAGCTATACTATACTGCAGACAAACTGCCCCCAAATCTCAGTGGCTTGTGACAACCAAGTTTATTTCTTATTTACATTCCAGGGCCATTAAGGGCCTACCAGGGGCTTTGCTCCACTCACTCTGGGCCCCATGCTGATAGGGCAGCCATAGTCTTGAGTGATGCTGGTTGCCATGACCACTCTGGAGAGTCTTAGACCTGTAATTAAAAAAAATATTTTTATGTTTTATATATATTTAAATTGAATATATACATAAAATATATATTCTGTATATCTATCCTACCTATTGTAGGAAAACAGACTGTTGCATGGCAAGAGTGATGCCATCTTGAAGCAATCCGTGTAACCTAAAACATTTGAACCCCTTAATATTTTGAAATTAAAGAAAAAAAGAAAGAAAGAAAATGCATAGAGCATGCACAGGCCCTTTGTTGCATAGGCATCACAGTCCCTTTAAAATGCCTGGCAGAGTAAATCTGTTTCCTTCCAGTTTCCTTTCAAGGAAGTAAGTACTTCATTCTCAGCAGAAAGTTTAGTTTTTAAGAAAAAAAACTAGGCCAGAAAGCCAAACCTGATGTTAATTACACGGGCCATTTGGGCGTGAGGATTGGAAAATAAATGTGTATAAATAAATCCCACCTTTTGATAAACCTGAATGACATGTTTCTAAAAGAAATTAAGTAAAAAAAAAAAAAATTAACAGAAACAATTTGCAGAAATTAAACTGAAAATCTAATCAATTATAGAGAGAAAGAAAAAACCCCAAATAAAACAGGGCTCCTCTTCTGGCCAATAAATAATGAAATGGTAACATTTGTTGAAAAAGTAAAATTATTACAGATAATTAAATGAGCATGTAATCTTTTAACTAGAAATATTTTAAAAATCTATACTTGTAAGAAACACTTTAGCAGTAAATATTGACATCAAATGTAATTAAACCTATTTAAAGTTCTTCAGATAGATATACTTTTAACATAAAATTTAACATCTTGTGTTAAAGAAATGACAAGTCAGCCGGGCGTGGTGGCTCACGCCTGTAATCCTAGCACTCTGGGAGGCCGA
The DNA here is from genome assembly GCA_963574435.1 of Cheirogaleus major. Classification (NCBI taxonomy): domain Eukaryota; kingdom Metazoa; phylum Chordata; class Mammalia; order Primates; family Cheirogaleidae; genus Cheirogaleus; species Cheirogaleus major. Next base: position 7,396 of record CAUYPO010050371.1, on the reverse strand, counting down.
GGCAGGCGGATCACTCAAGGTCAGGAGTTCAAAACTGGCCTCAGCAAGAGCCAGACCCCGTCTCTACTAAAAAATAGAAAGAAATTAACTGGCCAACTAAAATATATAGAAAAAATTAGCCGGGCATGGTGGCGCATGCCTGTAGTCCCAGCTACTCGGGACGCTGAGGCAGGAGGATGGCTTGAGCCCAGGAGTTTGAGGTTGCTGTGAGCTAGGCTGATGCCACAGCACTCTAGCCCGGGCATCAAAGTGAGACTCTGTCTCAAAAAAAAAAAAATAAGAAATGACAAGTCATGTGCAATGTACTAGTACTAAAACAGCATTTCTCAATTTTCTACAGAATATCTTATTAACAAAAATCTTGCCTTCTTATATATAAACATCAAAAAATTTCATTATAAAATATTTAACCATTAAGAAGATCATCACTTCTTTCAGGAAGATGATTTAAACATTAATAGAACATTTATTACAATGCTATGATATAAATCACTTTAAGAAAAAATAGGTTATTGGGGTTTAAACTGAAATAGACTTTCCACTTTTATTTTTTGTTTGTTTTTTGCCTCCCTCCCCATCCTTGACTTTCCAGTTTTAGATCTCAAAATAAATAAAAATTAAGTGACAAGATAACAGTATGGATTTATTTTTATGTAATAAACTGGAAGAACTCTATTTAAAAAGGGTGACTCTGGTCACTAAAAAAATTTTAAGGAAATGCACAGGCTGTACCAAACAGAATGTAACAAAAGATTTTTTGAACTGTGTATCAGATTTTTATGATCATGTGATCGGCTTCCCTGGCAAGTACAGGCTGGGCTTGTGAAGTTCTATTTGTAAAGGCCAGTTCTGCAGCTGGACACAAGAGGCAATGATATGTATCTGCTGAATGACTGAATTAATGAAATCTTCAGACTTTTTTCTAATTTGGGATAACTCTGTCATTGCTTCAGATACTAACTGGCCAATTAAAAAAATGTCTAACTACAGTAAATAACTGCCAACCACTTCATAATCAGATCAAAAATGGTACGTAGCAGTGTTATCCACTGTAAAGAGGACCACACATGTGAAAGTATTTTATAAATAAATGCTACATAAATATAAGGTGGTATTATTCCAAAGATTATTTTAGTTGAAAAATGACTAAAAAATCTTTAAAGTATATTTTCATTTCCTAATTTCATACGTGGGAAAAGTCAGGGTTACTGGTCAAATACTACAGGACCAATTTTCTTAACTTTTCCTCCCATGAATCCCATGAGGTATAAAGGAGGACACTGGGAGATGGAAGCCTTTGCACTCTGCACTGTGGCCCAGGCCATGGGGACGAATCTGAGCAGGCCAGGCCTGGCCCTAGGAGGGGAGAGTTTCACTCCTGACTACAAACGGTTCGCAGCTCTGCAAAACTATGTTGTCCCGGCAGAGTGTAGGTTTTCTGACACCAGCCCTCCTCACCTAGCCAGGCCCTGTCTCCCTTGCAGCACCTAAGTGCAAATACCCTAGCCTCTCAGGCACTGCAACTTTAATCCTAGCAATTATTGCTAAGGGAGGACAAGAAGCTTCAACCACTGCAATACGGACCTTGATTGTTTTTAGGAGCAAGCCGCCTGTAACTGAAGGATGACTAAGGGAGACACAGGCCTTGGTTTGCAAGCCTTAACAACACAAGATAAAAAAGACTATCTACAAAAACCGAGGGGTAGAAATACCTGTTGATATTAAGCAGCCACAGAAGGTGAACAGCCATGTAAATGGTACCCGGCTCCATCTTCTACCACCCAAGTTTCAGAGGTGGATTTCATTTTAGCCTAGTCCCTGTGGAAGGAGCTAGGGGACAAGGGGGCCGGGGGACAAGGAGGCCTGGGACAAGCCATGGGGTGACCCTGAAAGGAAGGAATAATTTATCCTGGGGGTCAACATACTCTTTTTGGATTGAATGCACTATCTCTCTCGCTGGTCATGAACCCAGCCCCCAAATTAGCAAGGCCCTTTAGACCACTCTGTTCTGCCCAATCTGGAATGGGGTGTCTTAGTAAAGGGGCTGGGGCTGAGAAGAGAATAAGGTGGACTGAAACATTTCGACTTGTCTGACTTCTAGTTAATGCTGCTAATGGATATCATAAATCCTACCATATCTACTATTTGATATCCTAACAGTAAACAGATCAGACTATTTAACGTGACTCACCTAAGTTTTAGGTGATTAATCTGGAGAAATTAAGGAGCCTAACAAGTGACATTTGGCTTACAGTTTAAATAACAGCAATGGTGTGACACTGGGCAGGGTGCTAACAGACCATGGGAGTGCAGAGAAACAGGAGGGGGCAATGATCACTGCAGACCTGAGAAGACTCCAGCTGCTGTTCCGGGAGACACAGCTGACACACAAGAGGGGTGGCAGCAGGCAAACCTGCAGGAAACCTCAGACAGACTAATCCATGGCCAGGTTTAATTTCAAAGAATTCCCCCCAGGGAGGCCTGAAACTGCAGGGGCTCTTGGGTTTCTGGGTTTGTTCCTGGCTAAAGGTGTCTTTCACTACTTGCTTATGGTTCAAAGTGGTATCCATCCTTTCTTTTTCCTCTGGAAGCAACCAATATTTCTAGGCTTTTGCAACATGTATACTAGATCATGGAAATGAAGTAAAAAATTACCTCCAAGTACCTTTAGAGTTTCCCAAGGCTCAAAAAGACAGCCTAACTAGACACATGAAGCATTTTAGACATAACCTGCTATTATTAGTATTTTTTCTTTCTTATGCCCTGGGTGTGCTAAGATGATATTATTTTTTGAGAATACATCAGGGGTTTTATCTCCCACACTATACTTTTGAAGAAAGTTATCCTGCCCTCAAGATAACATACTAAAAGAGAGAACAATTTCAAGATTTAGACTTTAAGAAACTTAGTGCTCCTTAATGACAATGAAGTGAGAAAAGAGGAAATGTCCCTCTCCTTTGTGTCTACGGTGCATCGTCTTCCTTGGTGATTGCTACGGGGCACCAGTCTCTTGCTTACACCAGAACTGGAGTTTTGCTAAACCACAGTGAACATGCCATGAGGATAAATGTGTGACCAAAAGGAACATAATTAAAGAATAACAAAAACCTCCCAAATGCTAGATAACTTTTAGTGCTATGAAAAAACTCTGAGCTCTGTAATTCCTATTTTAATGGTTTTAATGTATAAAGTTAGATATATATAAACCAGAAACACATGAGCTGAAGGCAGAATGAAAAATATCTGAGCAGTGGCCTCACACAACACAAAAAACCATTTCTCCTTATGCTCTATGTGTTCCCTCCAAAACAACTAGCATCACCTAACACTTACCTCCTCTTCTGAATTTTGAAGTTAATTTACTAAAAGAGAGTGGAGCCTCAGCTTCGAGTCTGGAGCAGTAATGTGGCTTCATGGGACAGGCTGGGAGAGGCAGGGAGGCCATTATCAGTTGCCGTTCACCACTCCCATGGCTGACCATGGAAAGGGCTATGGCTGGCAGTGCCTCTTGGGAAGCAGATTCGATCTGTGGTGGTTGCATGGCTAATACTGTATGTTGAAGTAACTAGAGTGGAATAGTGCTGTGGAGATCAGAAAACAAGAGACTCTTACAAACATGGCATATGAAAATTTACAATCACAATATACCTTTTATGCACAGTGGAGAAAATCAGGTATAATCAATCCAGATCCAAAGGGTATTTTCTGGGACTTAGGAGCAAAAGGTAAGTTAAGTGGGAATGGGTACCAAAAGAATAGTATATAATGAAACAAAGTTTCGTGGATTTTAAGGAAATAGTACATATATAGTTTTAAGGATAAGGTTAATGCAGGGAAATTCTAGGACAAAGAATGGCTAACTCAAGCTTTTCCCCTTTGCTTCCCTCTCAAATTGCTTATATGCAGAGAACCGTGCCAATATGAAAGAAATAAAGGATATGCAGGCATACTTGAAGAACAGGCAACTAAAAAGTTTTGGAAGCACACAAATGGTAGGAATATAAAATGCCACATGCTGAAAGCAACTTGGTAAGGGGCAGGAACTTCTTAACTCTTTGTAGTATGCAAAGGCATAAAGACACACACAGATGACCAAGGACACCATGAAACAGGATGTGCTTAAACTAAAATCACAATGAGGAAGGACACTTTGTGGACAACTGTACCAAAATCTTGAACTATAAAATCCACAGCACAATATCTTGTACCCACAAGAAGCAGTGGGTACATGTTAGTTTCACACGGAATGTGCATTTTTCTTACATAGCCTTGAAGTTATCCCCTTCACTGTCTATTGGAGGTAACGTCATGTTGGGGTGCCCAGATGCTGACATGGACATTGACTTCTGATGTCTCAGCAGACAGGTAGAAGATGTGGTACAAACTGAGGCAGCGAACATTCCTGTCAGGCTGGGAGGGGGCTTGGGTTCAGGCAGAAGCAGAAACAGTAGTTTGATGGAACAGTGACCACAGAGCAACCTACTGTGTACTACAGTAGTTTTTATTTTTTATTTTATTTTTTATTTTTTTTCAGTTTTTCCTCTTCCTCTTGATGAGCTTCTTATGTAAACCTGGCATCTGGGCTATAAAAGTATGGTTGTTCTTTGTCAGCAAACCAAGGAAGAATTTAGGTGGCATTAATTTAATGAGTTAAATACTAGGCTCTTACAGAAATCAATAAACATTTACTTTTTACCCATCCCCTGAGGTGGCTTGCTGCCACCACTAGTTATGCTGTTAGACTGGGAAACATTTAAAAGGGTGTGGTGAGTGGAAACATTTTACCTGTGCAATTATATACAGTTTGTGCCCTGTAACTTTTAGGACCTGTTAAAGTTGCTAAGTAATTGGTTCTCTGTGCTTCTGATTTGTAGTTTTTGTCTCTGGTGGTAAGTCACTAAGTTGTACTTGAAGGCTATAAAGATCATTGCTGTCATAATACAATCAGGTCCCTCAGCCTGGATAAGGACATGCAATTGTTCTTACAAAATATCCAGTCTTATCCAATGTCCTAAAGGGCTTATTCAAAATGGTTTCAATTTACAAAATCAACTCACTCTCCCTCTCCGGTTTATGATGACAGCAGTTACATGCTGAGAAACACTAAAATGGTTTAGCAGTTTTATTTGAGTAACTGAAGAGTTACTCCCCAACCGTCTCATGTTTTTCAAAGAATAAAACTCTTTTAAGCTTGTTTTGGGAATTCTGGAGCAATTGCTAACCTGTAGCTGCTTTTCTTCAAACAGTAATCTTAAAAGTTTATTACCTTACCAGGTGTCCTCAAACTACGGCCCGCGGGCCACATGCGGCCCGCAGAGGACATTTCTCCGGCCCGCTGGGTGTTTTTGCCCATTTTGGTTTTTTACTTCAAAATAAGATGTGTGCAGTGTGCATAGGAATTTGTTCATAGTTTTTTTTTTTTTTAAACTATAGTCCAGCCCTCCAACGGTCTGGGAGACAGTGAACTTGGCCCCCTGTTTAAAAAGTTTGAGGACCCCTGGGCTACAGAAATAAAGCAGACAGAGGGAGAAAATTTTTCTCTCCAGAACACACGCTACCGTGTTTCCCCGAAAATAAGACAGGGTCTTCTATTTATTTTTCCTAAAGAAGACACCCTAGGGCTTATTTTCAGGGGATGTGTTATTTTTTTTTTTAAGGACGGTACAACCATCTACATTGATTCAAATAGAGTGAAGTCGTCTTCTTCTGGAACATCATCATCACTGTCCAACCCCCGAATTCCATCCTGAATGTCTTGCGACTCTATTTCCTTTAGATACAGGAGTTCTCAAACTTTTTAAACAGAGGACCAGTTTACTGTCCCTCAGACTGCTGGAGGGCCGGACTATAGTTTAAAAAAAAAAAAAACTATGAACAAATTCCTATGCACACTGCACATATCTTATTTTGAAGTAAAAAAACAAAACGGGCAAAAACACCCGGCGGGCCGGATAAATGTCCTCGGCGGGCCACATGTGGCCCGCGGGCTGTAGTTTGAGGATGCCTGTTGGCCTTGATCTCTACTGTCGAGCACTAGAGCTCTCATGGGGCAGATGAGAAGGGCTGCTCGTGTTCTTGACCGCTCCACGACGAAATGCACGGGTTGTGCAGATGCGCTGCGTAGCCACGCCCATCACTAGGTCTTCTTTTCGGGGTAGGGCTTCTTCTATTGCGCAAACGCTTAGAAATCCCGCTAGGGCTTATTTTTTGGGTAGGTCTTATTTTCGGGGAAACACGGTAGAACCGCTCTATGTGAAACCAAAGAGAAAAAAAAAATCCATCCGAAGTCCATATAATCAGATAAAGGCTTTCCACAGCCCTGCAATTAAATGGCCACCTTGAAGGGTTTCCTTCCTCCAAACAACCGGCCAGCCCGATGCAAACATCTCATAGCTTCACCATCTCAGCAACTGCCAATTTTGAGGCAGATGAATTATCTTCAAGTAAATGTCACACACAGTGGGTAGTGATTTCATTTTCCTAAATTGTTGTCAAAGCTTTGCAGACTTAAAGCTTCCAAGAAGAACTGGAAAAATGTCAATATAGAGTTGAGAAAGAAACATAAGTTACTTCAAAGCAGCAGCCTGCGATATGGTGAGATCTTTTCCCACAGTGCCTCCGGCAGACATTTTCTAAGCTGTGATCATTTCAACCACTGGCTTTCACTGTATTTATGCTAAAATTTAGCTGATTTATTTTTATAGTATTTTACCAGGGAGAAAAGCCAAAAACTACAAGGGGAAAAAAAAAAAAAAAGGAAATAAAATATTACTGGAGGTTTAAAAAAAAAAAAGTAAAGACAAGAACTAGAAATGGGAAGAGTTAGGAATAAAGAACGAACTTTGTTAAGAATAATGTTGATCAGTTTCATTTCTGTTCATCTAAGGACGATCCTAAAACAGAATGAGGTTACACTAAATTCAAATTCCACATCTAATAGGTGAAGTGAGTAGATAATAGGGGAAATATCCCCTTTAATAATCAATTCAAGGCCAGGGAACTACTGAATCTTACCACAATGGTACAGCCTCTAGTGAGTGAGGTATTTAGGAGAGGTAAAACCATCCTAAGTTTTCCTAACTGGGATCCAGGGACATTTTCCCCCAGTAGGAAACCTGAGATTTAGAAAATTTTCTATTTCTTTTTTTTGTTTTCATGATGACTTAGAAAGTGAACACAATAATATAGGCCAATCCTGGGCCATCCAAAAGCAACCTCATTACAGCCAGGTGATCCCAATTCCTATACTTGCATTCGTAAGTATGCCGGCACCGAGATCACTTAAAATAAGAGCAGATCTCACTTTAGCACCTCTGAAAAGCTGTGCTGCTCCCAAACACTGGGAGTCTGGGGGCTCAACACTGGCTCAATGGAAGAAACCTGAGCCTAGTGAACT
>CAUYPO010050368.1:0-12403 GCA_963574435.1 Cheirogaleus major | reverse complement strand
GACCTCAAGCGATCCTCCCGCCTTGGCCTCCCAGAGTTGCTAGGATTGCAGGTGTGAGCCACCATGCCCTGCCATAACTCTTTGATCTTGAGAAAGTGACTTAGCCTCCTTGCCTGTGTTTCCTCATCTGTAAATTCAGACAAATAATAGCACCCACTTCACAGGGTTGCTGTAAGGAACAAATGTATTTGTACATAAAGTGATTAAAGCAGTGCCCGGCACTTTCGGAGCACTCGACAAGCATCAGCTGGTGCTTTTATAAACAGCACCTATGGCAGTAGACCTGCTAGCACATGGCCACCTTCTTCGGGTCATTAGCATGAATTTCTCCAATACTTCTTTCTCAGCTCCTGAAGGAAATATGAGGACGTGGGGAAGGAGGCACTTAGATACTCATTTGTACCATGAAAGCGATGGAAACAGTAAATCATTACTCACTTAGCGTGCCGGGATGTTACATCTCTACAGTTTGGCCCCATCTTCAGCAATCACTGAGTGGCTTCTGACCCTGAAATCTCTCAACTTACGATATTTTTCTGCCACCGGGGCTCATCCCTGGAAGTAGCCGTTGACTGAACGGAATGACACAGCAGCCATAGAGAACACCACGCAAGCCTTTTCCTATGGCCTACTCACTTAAAAATAATCAAACTGCAAATTTTTTTGAAAAGCCTGAGAACAGGTTATCGGTATACAACTCTGTCCAACAATCAGCAGCCAGTTGTATTCTGAGACATTACTAAATGCGTGTGGATTTGCATGTTCCATTGTTTAAGAATATGCTTTTTCCTTTACCTCTGGAATTTAGGACTTATTATATTTTCAGCATCGACTCAGGAGTGAAAAAGAGTGAGAGGCCGATTTCAGCTGCGCCTGTTAATAACCCAGAGACCTTGTGAACATCCCTCCTCCTGCCAGGACTCCACATGTCTCTCTGGGAAATGGCGAGGGAGAGAAGACTGGGAGAACACCCTCATAGGATTGATTTAGGTTTAAACTAATACAGGTGAGAACACCTTGTCTACCGAGATCGTCACAATCACAAAGACCATTATTGTCATTTTGCAATAACAGCCAACATTTGTGAGCTCTTAGAATGTGCCGGGAATTCTCTTAAATGCACGATTTAGGTGCCCTTGCTCCATGCTCATGACGTAACTATACGACACGTATTATTATTATTATAGTCCCCGGTTTACAGATGAGGAAACCAAGGCACGGAGGTGTTGCGTAACTTTCTGGAGGTCACCTAGCAAATAAGCTACAGAACCATGGAGCCTGATTTCAGTGTCTGGATTTTGAGCATCTGCACTATAGCTCCACCAGAAACAGAGACATCTCTGCCTCCATTTAACCTCAAAGGTGACCGTCATCTGTTACACCCGAGTGTCAGTTTCCTTTCGCCGCCGTAACAAACTACCACAAACTTAGTGGTTTAAAGCGACATTAATGAATTAGCTCACTGTTCTAGAGATCAGAAGTCCGAAATGAGTCTCAGGGGGGCTGAAATCAGGGCTGCAATCCTTCCTGAGGGTCTAGAGGAGAAGGCATTCCTTGATTCTCCAGCTTCTAGAGCCTCCCACGTTGCCTGGTTCGTGACCCTTCCCCCCCATTCGGGGGATCAGGATGTTGACATCTTTAGGGACAGCCACCCTTTTACCCGTCACACCGCGACGACCAGGTCATACAATCACAGTTAGAGAATTGTTTCTAACATATAAAAATGAAAAGGACATAGAGTGCTTCCACGCTACCGCATTTTCGGAGACAAAGATCCACGTTTAAATGAGGCACTAAGTTGATGTCCTCTCTCCAATTCAGTACAACGATCCATGTGTGTGGTCTGAGAAAGATACACACCGGCGCTTCTTTCCAACACTGATGAGAGGGGGCAGCCTTTGGGCGGACAGAGGACAGGGGAAGTCTGTTTCAAGTGATGGGATTTGGCCCCATGACACAGACAACTGGAATATCTCCAGCCAGGAGCCAGTGAACAGCACCTGAGTTATCGCGGGCGGCACATCCACAAACTATAAATTCCCATCCCTGATTCCCAATTCAAGGGAGTGGGATACACATCCATGCCGATCCTGGAAAGGATGCTCTGCTCTCAGCTGGGGAACCAAATTGCCGGCCAAGGGTGAGAGAAGAGAGATGCTGGCCAGGATTGTAGCTTTTCTCATAAGACCTCCAGGTATAGGTTGAGACCGGCAGTCCACTCCGTCACCGTGACAAAGTCAGCGCAGCGTGGATCACAAGTGGCTCTGAGCGCGGCAAGGGGTGAGCGCTAACAGACACCGTCTTGCCCGACTCATGTCCTCCAGACCCGTCTGTGTCTCTCTCCAAATTCCAGCTGCTCTGATTGCCCGCATACTTGGGCCAGAAGATGCTTTTTTTTCTCATGAGCTGTGATCAAGCCCCCTTGTTCAGGGTCAGCAGGATAGAAGTGTCTGGAATTTAACCCCCTTCAGAAGGAGCCTCTCACCAGTGACTCTCAGGAATTGGTATATAATTCCCCCGCACCCTTGCTTTTCTACTGAGAAATTGCTGAAGCATGTGTTTTGCTCTATTTCCCAGAGTTTCCCACAGAATTAAGCCCTTGGATGCTCCATGTGATATCTGGCTTGATATTATTTCCTTAACTGGCTGTCTTACCTTCATTGCATCATGTTAAAGTTTTTTTGGGTTTTTTTTTTTTTTTGCACATCCAGAATAAGCCTGGAAATACTTCAGGTTCTACTTCTGGAATAGCAAGACAGTGGGATTTGAGTGACCAACCATCTGGTTTGCTTCAGAATTGAGGGAGTCCCTGGGACAGGGGACTTTCGATTTTAAAACCAAGGCTCTCCTAGGAAAACCATCTCAAGTTTGCCTGGTACTGAGGGCATTTGGGGATGTGAGATTTTTCAGTACTAAAACCTGTGAAGGTTTCCTGGGCAAACCAACCATCACCCTAGCTGGAGCTCAAAGTAAGTCTTAGGAATCAGATCTTGAGAATTGGTCTTTGCAGCTAGAAACCAGCAAAATGGCAACAAAGTTGCCATTACTGGCAACAAGTGCAGTGGTGCACCATGACGTCATAACTGCTAAGACCCTTCCCTAAGATTGGATTGGGGCGGGGCATGGCTGGAAGAGACGCATGAGCTCATGCATTCTCTCTAGCACTCGAGAGAGAGATGGCGGTGATGGCCACTGGAAAGACTGTAGAATTGGATAGTCGTGCTGGGTATCATACCATCGGTGAGCGAGAAGAAGAAGATGGTAGGCTTCAAGTGAGCCAGACACCAGCCCAGGGCACAGTGGGAAGGCCAGATGGCCTCTTTGACAACATTTTAGGATACTCTCATCTTCCACAAGCTGAAAGGAGATCAGAGTGAGAATCAGGACTAGGACCTGACGTGCAACAAGAACCGTCAAAAATGTTGAAGTGACAACCCCAACAAACCTTCTAAGTCAAAGCATTGATAAAGAAGCTGGGGACCCTGAGAAATGGAATAGGGACATACGGGAAATACACTCTCCAGACTCTTGAACTCTCAGATTCTCCTTAACCCTCTGGGACTTCACAATCACCTACACTCCGTTATTTGAGTACAGCATCCTCCCCTTGCTCAGAGACTGGGTAGAGACTTAAATTTGCTATTTGGGTGATTCTACACCACACAAATTACTGTGAAATCAAGTGTTACTAAACAAAGAGCACAGACACATTCCATAGCCTGTATAAAAGTATCAGTGAATACACACATTAAGATGTGGGCTCCAGGGTTTGGGAGGAGAAATGCAAAGAGCTCAAATGGCCTAGTGTGTACATCTTGTTTTGTTTTTAATATCTCTGCTAGAAAAAGTACCAGTGGACTCTAGAAGTAGCCTCTGCTAACGTGTTAAATGTCAACATTTCTCACGCATGTTGATTAAGGTCTTTACCACATCTGTTAAAGTTTAAATAAGCAATTGTGGGGAGTGATATTTTAAACAACCATCAGTGGGGGGTTCTCCTTGGCTCCCCCGTCTAAAGAAGCTCACATCCCACCAACCATCTCTTCCACGACACGCTGCTTCCGTTCTGCCATTGTGTGCTGCGCATCCAAAACGTGTGCGTGTTTGAAAATCATCTGTGCTGGTGTTGGGAGAAGTCGTGGAGACTTTGAAACAGAGCAGAGACACCTGCTAATAGGATGCTGGATGGTTTTCAGTGGATGCTCCAGGGATAATCTGATTTCATGGGTTATATGCATACCTTTGACTGTATTTTGGGAGAAAGAAGCTAAACTGTGGATGGTGCCGGTGAAGTCCACGCTTCCTGTCCAAAGCAAGGCAAATGATTCCTGTTTGTGGCGACGAATATCGTCCAGTAGAGACAATAAATCTTTGTACGTCCAAGTACATCCGTCATTCAAGCCAATTGTCAAATATTACTGCTCTCTCCTCATTAATGAGTAAAATCTTGGACATGCGTTCATTTTGTATTTGTGTGAGTCATGGTTTTATCGTTTTGAAAATTATATCTGTAACACTTAGACCCAAGATTCAAAAGCGAACCAGATAAGGGATGTTGTCTTGTTCACTGTCGCGCCAGGCACATAGTGGAAACTCAGGAAATATCTGCCGAGTGAATGAATAAATGAACAAATAAACTGAAGGGAGATGGCCAAACAGGAAGCCAAGTCAGGGGACGAGCCTAGCTAGAGTATAACTTTCAGGAAGGAAAGCCTGGTAAGAGTGTACAGGTCGTGCACTGAGCAAGGGCTCCCAATCAGAGCTCTGTGTTCTGGCTTATGAGTTGTATCATCTCAGAGAATTTTCTTCTTTAATTAGCCCAAAGTTCCATATGGGCTACAGGAGGATGTCAAAACATTGTAAGGACATCAGAGGACCCATGGTAGTCATGGGAATCTGGGGGTATTTAGCTTGAGTGTCAAAACAGAAAAGGGTGTCATTGAAAAGAGATGTCTTGATAGAGATGATCTATGTAGAGCCATTTTTAAAATAAAAATTCCCTAGCAAATTCATCCGTCAAGTTGAGAGACAATCTCAGTACTTAGGAAATAAGAGAAAAAGAAGAGGTTGTGGAGATTTCTTGACAGCAAAGAGCTATTAACAATCACTCTAGTGTGGTAAAATTCAGTACAGAAAGCATTTGAATGGGGATATTCCATTCCAAAAGCAGGCTGTCATAATATTAAGAGTTAAACAGGTATAAATAATAGCCTTGGACACTCTTCACTGCCAGACACCTCAGTAAATTATGGAGAAAAGACTTCCTTAAATCACAATCAAGATGAGGAATTTGGGAGGCTGTCCTCTACCATCTCGAATTGTCCTAGATTGATAGAAAGACATAGAATGCAAAGAATATCATTTTTATTGCTAAAAACATTCTTCAACATTTAAAATTATTTTGGAAGAAAATAAATCACGTGGCTTTTGTCACCTAAGCACCTGGTGGGTGTATTTAAAAAAAAAAAAAAATGATAGTGTCATTCAAAAAAATAACATTCCACACCTAAATCTATTTATCGTGACAAAATATTTCCACACATCTTTTCAAAGCTTGTGAACTATAGAAATCATGATGACAGCTTACAAATCACGTGAAATATTGAGACATTCACAGTGCAAAATGTTAGAGAGTAATAGTTCACAAGTGACAATCTGCACCAGGGTTTCTCAACCTCCATGCTGGTGCCATTTTGCATCAGATAAGTCTGTTGTACAAAACTGTCCTGTGCATTGAAGGATATTTAGCAAAATCCCTGGAGTTTACCCATGATGTGCTGGTAGCCCCATCTCCCCTAGTTAGGACAACCAAAAAAATCTCCAGACATTGCCAAATGTCTGCGGGGCAGAATCACCCCTGGTTAACAACCACTGATCCAAACCCATGCAGTTCTAAAAGGTTATTCACATTTAGCCAGTAATTACCTGTGTCAGACCTGAATCTTAGCAAGAATTTCAAGAATTATCCTGTTTTCTTTTCTTCCAACAGAATACCAGTGCATTCCACCAATTAAAAAAGCATAATAGTAGTAGAAATCAAAATGAATGCAATAGAAACATTTATTCGTAGGAGGCAGACACTGTGCTAAGCCTAAAACATGGACTAACCCGTCCAATCCTTCATTATAATCCTATGAGGCAGGTGTACTTGTTGTCTCCATTTGGCTGATGAGAAAACTGATGTTTAGCCAGAATAAATGTTTCGTGCAAAGTCACCAAAGTAGAAAGTCTTTGAGCTGAGATTCGACACCAGGCAGGCTGAACTTTTAATATCTCTGCTCTACTGTCTCCTGAGAAGTAAACATTGCTTTTATCTCACGTTATACAACGGTGGAAAAAGATACTTTGGCTCACGGGCCAAACAACGGCCAGTGAGTCCAATCCAGCCTGCTTCAGGGAATAAAGTTTTGCTGGACCACATTCGTTCCCATACGGTCTTCGATGGCTTTCACACCAAGAAGGCAAGTTGAGTAGTCGCAACAGAGACAGCAGGGCTTGCAAAGAGGGAAAGAATTACTAAGCTGGCCATTTGCAGGAAAAGTTGGTCAATGCTGGGACCTGCTTAACAGGCTGAAAACCCGGCCCCTGAAATGGTACGTGGTAGAACTAGAACTCGAATCCAGCCCATTCTGCACCCGGCTCTTACCCACAAGGCTCTGCAGAGCCAGAGCTTCCTGTGTGTCAGGCAGTCTGCTCCACGTTCAGATACGCAAACACATCGGATGCTCCCAATAACCCAACGGGGCGTCATTGCACACCACAGCAGATGACATCAGCGCTCGGCCCAAATCCGCTCAGCATTCGCTGCCACACACCGAGGGCTTTTCCTCCCTGGCCTTGGGAGCACACTTGACCCAAGTGCAGGGCAAGCAGGAGACACCAGAGAGTGACTGACCCATGTGCAACCTTCAAAGAGTTAGTGATAAATCTCTCGGAGTCTGCCCTGGGACTGGGATAAACCTGAGGTCCCTTCTCCACTCCCCGTCTGAGTTTCCGGTTCCTCGGATGCATCCTTGATCGGCTTTCTCTCCTTCCTGCTTCCCTTCCCCACTTCCCACTTCCCAATCTGTGTTTCACCTCCCAAACGAACTGCCTGTACTTGAATTCTTGCATCAGACTCTGTTTCTCAGGGAATGAAAACGAAGATATGTCATTTTTACAGGCAAAAAGAAAAACTAGGGCCCAGAGAGGTTATGTGGCGGCCCAAAGTCACACAGCGGATGATTGGCGGTGTCAAAATTTGAACCAGAACGTCTAGCTCCAGATTCCATACTTTTAACCAAACTACTCCCATAGAATAGCCATTTATGGGAGCAAGTGAGTAATTCCTGTTCCCTTTTCCCCACTGAGCAGGGAAAACAGACGACCATGAACACTGTCTTTGAGAGTTTATTTAGGGAAGAATGAGAGTCATTTAAGGAGGAAAAAACACACCCAGAAAATGCTGTCTTTCTGCCCTTCCTCCTCCCGACCTAGGGAAGACAGAGCTTCTGTTCCCACCAGCAGAGAGAGAGAGAGGGAGGAAGGAAACTCTCCCCTCCCTAGTCTTAGAGATGATCATCTCTGCACTCCCTCCGTCTGCAATCCACCACCAGTCTCCCCCTGGACTATGCCCTTGAACTCCAAGAAAACCCTCAGGGTTGCCATTTCCCCAGGCCTAATATCAGAAATGACAACGCTGCCCAGATTCCATTACCGAGATGCAGAATCCCTGCGTGCCACCAAGCACAAATCACATTCCTATTCCTCTTCGGTGTGGGAAAACAAGCAGACTCTCGTTCTCTTTTCTTTGGGGACTTAAAAATCCCACATATTTGATTGATGTGCTTCTACCATCGTTCCTCATCTGCAGCCCACGGTCTCCATGTAACGAGAGGCATTGAAACCATCCGCCCGTCACGCGGACATCCTGCCTGGTGGCCGAGCAAGAGCTGCTCCCCAGGGGGGAAAAGTCCTTTCTCAGTAGACACCCCTGACTCGCCCCTACCCCAGACACTTGCAGGCAAAGATTGGGAGTTTATTTTCTTTTAATAGCCTACGAGTTGTAGAAAGGAAATTTTTAAGAACACCAGAAGTCTTGGAAAAAGAAAGTGAAGAATTAAGCTCCATATATTACATGCACATTATAAACTATGTGATTGGTGACTCTTAGAATTGCACAGTGTGAAACCCACTCAGCTGTACGTGGTGGCCCTGCCTTAAGCCCGTCTTCGATGTTCGCGAGCCCTGCGTGTATCTGTCTTGCTCGATACATTCTTACAGTCGTAGATATTATATTATTTAGTATTAATGATTTTCAGAGAGAATATCAGAATGCTTCCACTTGGCAGAAATGGAGCACTCCATTAATGACAGTTGTAATTCATAAAGCAGGAAGAAAGGAAACAGTTCTGGGGTTTGCTACCTGAGTGATTCCATGATGTCTGGGCTCTGGGTTGATGTTTCTGCAATTACCTTGGCTTCCTCCTGTGGTGGTCAGAAGACAGCCACCACAGCTCTGAGCATCATCCCTCATAAACATGTGTCCACCTGCATCCACTCACATCGTGGATTGAGTCCCCTCTCTTGCAGGAGAGTGATAGAGCCCGAAACTTCTGCAGTCTCCATGGCAACCGTATCTACAATCGCCCAATGGCTGGTGTCTTCCTCCAGTCTGGTTCTTGTGCTCCTGGCATCCATATGTGTGAATCTTTCCAATATCTCCCCATCCCCCATCACTCACGACATCTTAAGTGAGTCTCTATTCTTCATAACCAAATAGCATCGCCAACCTACATGGCTGTCATCAGGGAGGGATATTTCTCCCCTGACAGTCGAATCTAGTGAAATTACAAGATACCCCAAAAGCAAAAAAACAGAATTCATTAATTCTGGTTTGTTTCAGAGATGAGAGTTTTCCATCTCCATTATTTTATATGCTATCCATCTAAAATAATCTTTCCCTCGGGACATCCTATGAAAGAAACTTCAGTTGGCTGTCATGCCATCCATTTGTGATGAGTCTCTTTTTCTGATATTTATTTATTTTTCTCCTATTTTCCGTGAGTTTTATTTTCCCCTGGAAGATCATTTGGGAGGCGTTTCGTGCCTGGGTCCAGGTATGTGGGTCTCTGTCAACAGCTGAAGAAGGACATTTGGAATCTGCACAAGAGTTTCTACGCTGAAAGATTTGTTAGCGCCCGTATCATGTTCTAGACTTGTCTGAGGGAGAAGAAAACTGCTCTCAGTGTGGACGCTTCACAAAGATCATGTGTGGTGGAGCCCGTAGCTTGCTAACCCCCATGAGGATAGCGACAATGGAGGAGATAAAAATGAACTATTTTGAATATTAAAATAGCTTTCCATAGGCATAACACTAGGAAGTTAACACTGCAACTGATGAAGCAGAAATATTGTTCAAATATCTGTTGAGTATAATATAAGCATAATATTTCTATCAACTTCTCATGCAAGTGGTACGTATTTCAGTTTTTTTAAATCAATATGCCCTAGGCGATACTATTTATGAAGGATAAATTTGTGTCATCAGTTTTAACCTTACTACAGACATCACACAGCATCATGTGCAGTACAGCTCAGGAACTGAGAATTAAGTTTCCAGAGGTGACTGGAGGCTATACTCAAGTACTACCGTGTTTCCCCGAAAATAAGCCCTACCCATACAATAAGCCCCAGCAGGATGTCTAAGCATTTGCGCAATAGAAGCCCTACCCCGAAAATAAGCCCTAGTGACGGGCGTGGCTACACAGCGCATCTGCACAACCCATGCATCTCGTCGTGGAGCGGTCAAGAAGACAAGCAGCCCTTCCCATCTGCCCCATGACAGCTCTAGTGCTCGACAGGAGAGATCGGGGCCGATGGTTCTAAAGGAAATAGAGTCGCAAGACATTCAGGATGGGATTTGGGGTTTGGAGAGTTATGATGATGTTCCAGAAGACGATGACTTAACTATATTTGAATAAATGTAGATTGTTGTACTACACTTAAAAAAAATAACACATCCCCTGAAAATAAGCCCTAGGGTATCTTCTGGGGGAAAAATAAATATAAGACCCTGTCTTATTTTTGGGAAAACACGGTAGCTCTGTCACTTGTTGGCTGTCTAGCCAACTAAGCTATTAACAAACCTTGATCTACTTATAATTGGTATGCCTACCATATAGAATGTTATATGAGATCATCCATGGACCACCCTTATCATGATGCTTGAACACTGTAAACACTCAATCAATATTCATTATCATCAAAGAATCAACATACTGACCATTAAGCATTAACAGGAAGACCATGAAACCCTAACTGGGACAATTTTGCCTTTATTTCTGGGATTCTTATTCATAACCAAACGATTTGTTTGAAAAGTTGCAAATGTATCATCGCAAACTGAAGAGTACAGTCATGAGAGAGTGTTGTAATCATGGGAATTTAAGAAAAAATAAAGTGGAAATGAAGTGTTTTCTGAGATTAATGAAACGATAATACTTTCAAGAGCCTTCTTAACCATGTCTTCGTTTTGAGGATGAATTATTTTCTGTTCCTACAATTGGAGTCACCTAAATATAACCTCATCAGTATAGGCAACAATATTGGGGAAAAAAATGATCTAGACCTGGGTTCTAATTTTTCATGTAGTCTAGAAACTAAATAAAGATATGGATTTGTTTCAAATTCTAGAAACTGCTGCCAAAATCACTGTATTCCATCCAACACCGCGGTTGCAAAAGTAAGTGCCCTCCACAGGAATACAGCTTACATAAATAACAGAGATAAAAGAAAAAATGAAGGGATTACTGCAAATCTATAAACCTATTAGGGGAGAAGATGCTGTCATTGGGGCAAATTAGTTAAAACATATCACAAAACTAATTCCCCAAACTTTAGTAATTAGCTTACGACAGTATCTCTACAATGCTATTATACTTCAGGCTGTTTGCAGCTCATCGTCACTTATGAATAAAATGTTTTCCAGGGTGCAAGGGATTCTCGCACTAAGAATGGTCCCCTCTCTCTGTTAATTTTGTCACTCCATTTTCCAAATGGAATAAAATTTGGAAAAATAATGAAATGAATGATTAAAGAGTCGAAAAGGACTTAAGAGATTATCTAGTAGCAGAACACTAAATAGACATCCTCTGTGCCGACACCTTATCCCTAGTGCCCATGCTAGACAGAATGGATCAAGCACACCCCTGTCTTTCTCCTTAAGGGATGCAAGGTGACTACCACCAATTAATCTCCACTAGGACTCAAATCTCAAGGCCAAACCCATGGCCAGATGACTAGTAGCAGAACCTCATCATTGTACAGATGTTGAAACTAAGGACCGGAAAGGGAGAAGGAATTTCCCAAAGCCACACGATTTGTGCTAAAGGTAGGAGAAAGGAATCACATTTCCTGACTGTGTATATTATTTTCTATAATGCCCACTGTGGTTGATTAAATTATCGGCCCCAGTTCTTCATCCCTTCCTGTATTCTTATCTTTTGCCAGATAACTTTGTGGTTTATCTAACAAAAGAAGTGCAATGCGCCCCACTTCTTAAAATCGTCCCAGCTACTCGGGAGGCTGAGGCAGGAGGATTGCTTGAGCCCAGCAGTTTGAGGTTGCTGTGAGCTGGACTTACACCACGGCACTCCACTTTTTTTTTTTTTGAGACTCTGTCTCAAAAAAAAAAAAATACTAAACTAAAGATGAAAATTGTGGCAAGTGCCAGAAGGGAGAAGCACATAATTCTTTTGAGAGCTTCAACGAGGAAAGAAGTTGAATGAATGCACAAACGAATGAAATGATAGAAAAGATTCTCGTCCAAACCTAAGGGTACATACAATATGTTTGCCAAACACGGCCCTGAACTTGGGTCTTCAAAGAGTAGAATCCTAAAATCGAGCGCTGTGAATTCTCTAGCCTCTGTGTCTGAGTGGAAAAGGTTGGCTGGGATAATGGGAGGGAGTTCTAGCTCAGAAAACAGGAATGAGTTTTTCTTGAAGAATCCCACATGCAGCCCTTCGAAAGAGCCTACTTCAAAATAAATGCCGTCGGCGGTAACGTAGGCAAGGCTCTGACTCTGGTAGGCACCATCCAAGAGCCTGTGAAATGACCTAGGAAGAAATAAATCTAGGGGAGAAAAAAAAATGCTTAAATCTTTCAAGCAGCCTTAGCCTCTTTTAGAATTCAGAGGAAAAAACAAGGCAGAAGTCCAGCTTCACTTTTAGACGCCAGAGAAAAAGAAGGCATAGAAAATTCTATGAATAATGGACTGACTTTTTTTTTTATTTTTCATGTGGCTCCGGCTTTTTCTTCAGTAGCAAAAGCAAAATCAGCCTCCTTTGAAGAATTCTGATATACAGTAAGGGAAATTCATCTCGTTTTGAAAATACACTAAATGCATGTGAGTTTTTGTCTG
>CAUYPO010050367.1:0-73026 GCA_963574435.1 Cheirogaleus major | reverse complement strand
CTCTGGTGATCTAAAATTTTAAAAGGTCATTTACAAATGGTGAATGGGTTTATGATATTCCCCTTCAATATACTTACATTTTTATTTTTGGCCTATGTGAAGATGGAAATGATATTTGCAATTTTATTCTAAATCCAATTCAAAGAAACTTAGGTCAGTGAGCTGAAGGTATAAAACTCTTTGGGAGAAGTTTATCTGTGTGCTCCCTTGGAAATTGAAGATTTACACACTGGCAAGAAGGAAAAATGACACACTACACTGGTCATTTTCTGAAGGAGGAAAATAAAAGGCTAGATAAAAAAGGTGCTTTGAAGTACCATTACATGCATGACTTTGGTGGACAGGCCTGGAGGCTGGCAAAAGAGAGGATGCACTGACCATTTCAGAATCAGGGGCCAGTTGCGCCTACAATCCTAGACTCTGCCCACACATCTGGAACATTTCAATAAAGGCCTCTGAGATAAGATTGACAGCTTCATGTCAGACACAATTAGAGGAATGAGAGTTTCAATCCCTGATATGTAAGATGAAAGTAAAGTGGGACAAAAGCAGAAATAATAGCAACTCTTTAGATAAAAGTGAATAGGACAGAGATATTTGTGAAATAAATAAGAGAGATCCACCAGAGTCACTCTCCTTTGAACCCAGCAATGTCTTGACAACCCTCATTGACATCTCAACATTTGAGTCTTGTCATTTCTTAAAGTGCATTATCTTAGCTTGTTAGTTGATCTTTATACTATAGTGTACTTAAATGAAAATATATGAAAATTATATTTTAAGTATGGTTCTAACACATAGTTTTTTTTTTCGCCACACACAAAAAGTTAGAAAGAGCTTCTGAGTTAATGGATAAAAGATGCTGCATTATTAAAATTATTTAATACATGGTCTATTTCACTTGGATTTAACTTTCAACTTAAAGCCTTCCATTTTTGTAAACCACTATTATCTGACTAAAACAATGAAATTAAAAGCATTTGTTTATATTCCATCTCTTTCAAATAAAGAAGATTTGTGGTGACATATAGAAGAAAATACGTATAGTAAAATCTATTAAAAATTTATTTAAAACCTTAGAAATTTAAAGAAAAATTAGAACCTAGGACAAAGAAATAACTAGTCTATGCCTTAAGACTTACAAGATTGCTATGAATAAGTTGCAAGCATTGCTCTGTTCTTCCTGGTAGAATAAAATTGTTTCCATTATCATGAAAAAATTTTGAACTTCTACCTATGAAATGATGTAGGAAAAAAGCACATGTTGTTTGCTTTCTTTCTTTTGTTAATATTATGGACAAGGCAGGGTCAACATTAACCTCTGTCCTTGAAATCCTACGATTGATCATACCACTCCACGTGTGTTCTGTGGAATAGTAGCATTGGAATCACCTGGGAGCTGGTTAGAAATTCAGACTTTCAGGCCCCATACCCAGACCTACTGAATCAGAAGCTGCATTTTAACAAGATTCCCCAAGTGATCTCTTTGCACATTAAAGCTTGAGAAATACAGATCTGTAACACTAATCTTCCAGCAAAACTATCAATTCCTAAGGGCAGAAACTAGCTTATTCCCTTCATTTTTTCCACAACACCAAGCACGGTAGAGAACATATTATAAAGGTTGAATAAAAGCATAAGTAAAATTATTTTAAAATGAATGATCAATTGTAAAAGGGAAAAAATTAGAGCAAGAGGATCAAAATCAACTCGTGCAATTCAAAATGTATGAATTATACATTTTAATAATAATATTTTAAATAATAATACTGACTAATATTTAATACTCATCACAGGTACTAATAAACACTTTTTATTATCTTCTTCACAATTCTATGAGGAAGAATTACCCCCATTTTATAAATGAGGAAACTGAGATTTGAGAGTAAACAAATTGTCCAAGTCAACTGTTTGAAAGTAGTAGAATTGTAATTTAAATACAGTCTATCTAATTACAAAAACCATATTTTTCACTACAAAGGTCAAATGACAGCCTCCACTTCCTGAGTTTCTGAGTAATATAAAACTTCAGGATATGGCCAGGTGTGGTGGCTCATACCTGTAATCCTAGTACTTTGGGAGACCGAGGCAGGAGGATCACTTGAGGCCAGGAGTTTGAGACTAGCCTGAGCAAAAGTAAGACCTGGTCTCTACCAAAAAATAGAAAAATTTACCAGGCATCATGGCATGCGCTTATAGTCCCAGCTACTCAGGAGGCTGAGGCAGGAGGATCACCTGAGCCCAGGAGTTTAAGTTTGCAGTGAACTATGATGATGCCCCTGCACTCCACCCCAGGAGACAAAGCAAAACCCTGTCTCCAAGGAAACAAAAACAAAAAACTCCAGGACCACATACTGAGACCAAGAGCTTGGAAAGCTTGCAGTGGATCAAGTGATTGAATATGATCAAAGTTGTTAGCTGTGTAGCTCACATTTTTAAACAACTGTAGCTTGCTTACATTTTTGTGAGCTGTCAAATCACAGATCTGGTTCTACAGGTTTAAAAAGTATGCTCTAGTATCAATGGAGATGAGAAATAGAGAAGCAAATTGGATAATAGGATGTGGCAAGAAAGCAAATACATATAATGATCCAAACTACAAAATATTTAATAAATATTCATCCCTGGGGATGTTTCTAGGTAAAAACTTTCTGTTTCCTTGACAACAGTTGTCAAGTGTAATTATTCCTCTTTACAGCTGGAGAAACTGAGGCTCCAATAGGTCGATGTGAATCAGGAATCAGGTGCCTCTTCCGGTGACATGTGGATTCATGGTTAAGATTTCTATGTTTGTCATGACTCCCTACATGTTGTCTATCCTGTTGGTGGAAAATGCAAAGAAAGCAGATAGCAGGTGTGTGTATCCATTTACATAGGTGTGGACTACGTGTTAATGAATGTTATCACAGATGAAGGTGATTGTGCAGGTGGAAAGACACATGGGAGTTGGGAGCGGTGATCTGCCAGGGAGAAGAGGGTACATTCCTCCTTAAAGGCTGGGACTATGTTTTGTTCTTCATAATATCCTCAGTACTGTGCCTGGGACTTAGAAGATAACTGATAGATTTTAATGGGTGAGTACGTACTGAGTGCTTAACTAGTAGGGACTCAAAAATTACCTGTTGAAACTTTGTAATCAGACATACCTGAATTTGAATGCCAGCCTTACTAGTTCTATAATTTTAAGTATGTTGTTTAACCTATTGGTACCTCAATATCTTCCTCTATAAAATGAACATAATGACACTAACCTCATTAAGGTATGAAACTCAATGGAGATACTGTGTATAAATTGTTTAGTGTGGTCCATGACACATTTAGTGCCCAATAAATGTAGCTAGAGATACCCAGCCCTCTAGTGGGGTTATATTCAGCCTTAGTTTTTACCCATGACATCTTAGCCTAGCTTATGATTTTTCAGACCATAAAGAACCATGAGCTGAATGCCTTTTAGTGTCAGAGCCATGACCACGATCAGGCCCTTGACTGTGTCTAGTCTTCTTCCTCATTCACAATTTCCAAGGAAAGGTGGTCTTCCTTTAAAATAAAATGTGGAGTTAACTTAGTGTCTTTCTCCACCAGAAAGCATCTCTGCCAGCCTGTAAACACCCCCAATAGTTGGGTGGATTCTACCTAACTAACATCCTACCTAAGATCCTTTGTGTGTTATAATCACAAAGGTCAAAGTTGCCCCCTTCATTTGTGAATAGGAAATATTTATTCAACTTCCCCTCCTTAGTTAGGTCACTCATCATTGGGTACTCTGGAAATCACTCAGATTAACCACCCCCATATTAATATTTCCTTGACATTTAGTGTTTTTGAGTTCTTTGTATTCCTTTATCCAACCCCTAATGTAATGTCTCTAGCAGAGGAATTACCTGGGAACTCAGGCCTACTGGTGCCTACTTTTATGGATGATGAAAACAAGAGGAGATGGATCCAATGTATCACAAAGGAAGAAGAATTAAGCCCCGTAGGATGGCAGAAGTTCTGAGGTTATTCTAACTGTGACAATTACGATGTTGACAAGAGGCAGTGCAGTGCAGTGGTTAGCAGGAGTTGGAAAAATCTGACCTGTGAGCCAAATATGGCTTGTGGCCTATTTTTATATGACCTGCAAACTGAGATTGAATTTTACATTTTTAAAAGATTGCAAAAGAGGAAGGAGAAGCAGAAGCAGCAACAGAGATCATCTGTGGTCTGCGAAACCAAAAATATTAATATCTATCCCTTTACAGAAACAATTTGCTAATCCCTGGTTAGACTTTGGAGCTACACTCCCTGAGATCAAGTCATATTAGAACATCCTACTGGCTTAAACTCTATAATTTGATTTCTTCATCTTTAAAATGAGAAAATAGATTTACCTCTTCCTGGCACAAAATAAGCCCCCAATTAAATGTTTGCTTTCATTATTTATGTTGAGGCAAAGAAAGAGAGGAAGTAAATTTGGTTTAAATGTAATTTTGTTATTCATCTTCTATTCTTATTTATCATTATATTCTTGGCACTTGGCCTAGTACCTAGCACATAGCAGATGCTCAGTAAGTATTTAGTGAGTTAATGGGCATTAATTTTTTTTTATTTTAGAATGCATTTTAATTTTACTTTCTCAATAAATTTATCCTACAAATTAAAAATATACCTGTTATATACACAAATGAAAGTTTGAAAAAAAAAATAAAGTTTTTTGTACATAAATTATCTTTCAAAAAGTAAATTATATATATATAAAAAAATGAGAGACCAAGGAGGGAAACTATAGATTAAAAGAGGTTTAATAAACATATCAACCAACACAATGTAAAAACCTTACTGGCTTTCAATTAAACAAATATTCTTTTTGAGAAGTTATTTATAAAATAATTGGAAATTTGAACATAGAATGGATATTTGATGATCTATCAAGGAATTACTATTAATTTTTAGGTGTTAAATTATGCTCTGTGATTATGTCAAAAACAAAAAAATCCTAACCATTTAGACATGCAAATTGAAATGCTTATAAAAGAAAAGATATAATATCTGGAATTTGCTTCAAAATAATATGGTTGTAAATAAATAATTGAATCAATTATTAAATGAGGAAGAAAAGACAAATCTCCCATGCAAAAGAGTTCTCAATAATTTATGCAGATACTTCCTCAAGGAGGCAGGGACATAACTTAAGTGTGAACTGGGCATAGTGATGTCCCTTTAACTTTTTGTTAAAATTGAGTAAACATTAGAATAATGTTAAAGCATAATAATAGACTATAATACATATTAAATAATGCTAAAGTCTCTAAAGTCAAGTGTTAAGTGTGAGCTGGGCATAGATAGTAACTTTACTGGGGAAAAAACCTGACAGGCTTTACTTCCCCCAGGTGATCAAGACCAACATCAGCAGTCGTAAATCATGTCACTAGTATGTAACTCTTTATATGATATGATGAAAATGGCACTTCCCTTTGTGCTCTTCTTCCCAATAACCCATAACCCCAGTCTTACATCATGAGAAAAACATCGGACAATTTCCAACAGTGGGGCATTCCACAAATTATCTGACTAGGACTCCTCAAAACCATCAAGGTCTTCAAACACAAGGAAAGTCTGAGAAACTGACAAGACAACAAAATGTAACATGGTGCCGTGGGTAGGATCCTAGGATAAATAGGGTTTTAGGCAAAAACTAAGGAAATCTACACTATGGACTTTAGTTAATAATAATGTATCAATATTGGTTCATTATTTGTAACAAGTGCATCATACTAATAATAGGGTAAGCTGGGAGTGGTGTATATAAGAACCCTCTGTACTATCTTCCCAATTTTTTTGCAACTCTAAAACTGTTTCAAAAAGTAAAGTAATTTTAAAATATGGGGAGGAAGAATTGATGTGGGAATAAATGAAACAAGATTTGGCCCAGAATTAATAATTATTGAAGCTGGGTTATGGGTACAGAGAGGTTCATTACACTGTTCTGTCTACTAAATATATTTGAAATTTTCCACTGAAAAGGTTAAGAAAAAAATAGCTTTCAATAAGAAAATAATGTTAATAGTGCCCTATACTATTAATGCATTTTCCTTCACAGTTAAACATCGGTAAAATTACTGTAGAACTACTAAGAAACTTTAGAACTAAGAAGCTTGGTTTTGACACAGCAATTCAATATAAAGCACCATTGTTTACTAAACAAAGTCTTCTCACGTGATATTTATTACTGCAGACAGGAGACAGCTGTGATCTCTATAGAACTAGATTTATATGTATAAATTCATAGATGATATGCATCTGTTTCTAAATGTATAGAAGAGTTATGCAAATTAAATTTTCCCATGTTTATATACCTGAGTATATCCACTCTCTACTTTCAAGATCACTGCTTCGTATTACTTTGCTAACTCCATTAGGACTGGCTACAAGGCTGAGCTAATGCGTGTCTATATTTCAGTAATCCCCACAGAATCCCCAACTTATATATTTCACATGACTTGTTTCATAATGGATGTATATGTAACTTTCTTGTTAAAGTTGAGTAAACATTAGAATAATGGTATTTCATTTGTTAAAAAGTCTTTAAAAACAATCATTAAACAAGAAGAAAATATCCTTTTCTCTCACATAATTCATCTTCTAAGATATTTTACCCTCAAATAACTAGTCAAACATCCTAATTAAATGCAATAAAATAATAATTAGTATGAGGGTACTTTACAATAATGATAGAAGTAACCCATTTTATTAATAAGGAAACTGCACCAATGAGAGGTTAAATCCAAACTCACAGAACCATTGAGTGACAAAGCCAGATATAGAAACAAAAGCCTTAACAAAGATAAAGCCTATGGTTTTGCACTATATTAGATGCCTCTCTTCTGAAATATTCTATCTAAAGACCCAAACTGAAAAATCTAAAAATCTAAATTGCTCCATTACCCTAGAGTCAGCACCTTCGCCTCCATTCTGACACATGCCATCAAGTAAGAAGTATATAGCCTAGGCTTTGTTCTTCTTTTCCTTCTATTTCCTTGTGCAACTCATTTTCTGTGTATTTATCAGCATATTATAGTCATTCTTATCACTGTATTATTTGATCCCCAAACAACTATTTTCACCTGTTCATTTGTTCAACTATTGCTATTAGCATAGTTAATGGGGCCTACAGCATTATTGCGTTCCCTTCTTGCAACACAAGGAATTTTTGTTATTATTTATTAAATGTGCTAGATTGCTGATATACAAAATAAGCATTTGAAAGCAAGGTTGACTCTATTTAAGAAATCGCCTGCTATTATACAGGAGGTGAAAAATCTGTGCTTTCTTAACACCAAGAAGAGTCTTAATGATAGAACAGCATGCTTTAAGATTCATTCAGTCATTCCAAACCTCAACTCTTTCATTCATACAGTCAGGTAGCTGAGACACAGCCTCAGAAGAGTTAAAGAAAACACTGGCTGTGAATAACATCTTCAGCCAACTGCAAACTTTGTCTCCACCACCTTTCTGAAGGGATGATAATACTTCACAGCTGCTCAGTGAAGGACTTGTTGAAAATGAATGAGATAATGCCTGTAAATCCTTGAAGTTTCTGAACTACAGTTACCATATACAGATTTTACACAGGTAAGAGTTTAAGAACAAACTGCATTACTTCCATGGGCCATCAAGAATTTTTTTTTTTTTTTTTTTTTGCCCTGAAATCATTCCTGTAGCTTCTACATGTAAAAGCCAATATCTTGCCAGGAATCTCAATGGCACGTAGAGCTCTCAGAACACTGAATTCTAATGCTGTTGTTAATCCTCAGCAATTTTTTGAAACTCTGCATGCTTTAGCTTCACCCACAAAAGACCTAACAGAGATTTCCTACAGAAAAAAATATCAGCAGAGAGAATAATTGTAATGCCCTTTGCAAAAACAACTGTTATGACTCTGTAGAGAGAGACAGCAATATCAGAACTTGTCCCCACTTGCTGAGAAAACCGGGAGTTGTTCTGGTGAGCCACCCTGACTCACACAGCAGACAAGCCTCCCAGCCCAGCTCATGACGGGTCTTGTCATAACTCAGCTGGAGCCACTGGTAAACATCCACCTGTCTATTACTTATTAATAGAGAGAGACAGGATGTCAGCTGTTTCCGTGACTTGGAGAAACAGGCTTTTACCACTTTCTGGCTTAGTCTCAAAGTAATATTAGAAACAATAAGGCAGACAAAGATGAAAAAAGAAAAAAAAGGGCAGGAAGATGCAGTGTCAAAAATAAAAATAAATCATCATTGTCTGAAGGATACAAAGATTACTAAAGCCTTTAACTTGCTTTGCAGGTTTTCATAATTCAACTTTGGCAGTTTGGTCATCTTCTCGGAAGACAGGGGAAAATTGTCTCCCAACTTATTTACATATTAGAAAAATTTATTGTGCTAATGCTGATGGATATGAAGATCTTTGTTGTTTATTAAACCGCATCACTGATCTTTAGATTATATAACTAGTGCTGACTGCTGTTTGGGCAGTAAATAATTTATGTGCTGTAATATACTTAATTGTGATATAATGAGGCAGATAAAATTGCTTCCTGTCTCTGATTTTAATCCCAGAAGGTGCTTCCTGTGTCAGTTATGGTTGTAATGAACAAAGTCTAAAATTCAGTGACTCAACACAATAGAAGTTTATTTCTTATTCATCTAACAGTCCAGGGCGGGTGTTCGGGAGAGCAGAGAGCTTCTCATCACACGAGCAGTCCAGGACCCAGGCTTTGTTCATTCTTCAGCTCTGCCATCCCTTAGAACTATGTCATCTTCTGCATTCAGCAGTGAGAGGGGACAGAGAGCATGAAAAAGGCACAGCACTAATCAGGTGCATTGGCCTGAAAGTGACACACATCACACATGTGGCCCTATCTGAAGGCAAGGGGACTCAGACCTGCAGTCTGGCTGGGCAGGAACTATGTAACTGGTTTCTTACCTCCATATCTGAATAATGACTTAACTTTGCATGGCAATTTCATATACATCAGTCCCATTTCCCTTACACAAATAAAGTAACAGAATCACAGGGAGTTTAAGTACACACTCCAGCTAAGGCATCTATTATATGGCAAAGCCAAGACCTGCCTGAAGTCGGACCTCTCATTCCCCAGCCAATATTTTTTCTACTGTGAAATACTGTTCTACTGGATATGCTTCTTCTTCTAGGCCTGAGGCTTGGAGCCCTTTTTGCTGACACAGTCCTTTAGTCCTCTCTGTGTCTAGAGTTCTATTCCTTTGATACCTTTATCCCACAGATAATTATGGATCACTACTATGTGCCAAGTGCTTGGTTAATGGCAAAACAAATATGCTGATTCCCCCTATCAAGGTTAATCCACTCACCAACAACTAAATGTATAATTTTGCATAATGATAAGTGCTACCAAGGAAACAAATGGGCAAAAGAAGAAATTCAGGTGGCAGAGGGAGAGAAAACCTATTTGGGCAAGGCTGTCAGGAAAGCTCTGGGGAGTTGATATTTAAGCTGAGACCTGAAAAATGACGGGCCAACAGTGAGAAGAAAGTGGTGATACTGGTGGGGTGGGAGTCCCCAGGGCAAGAAAGCTTAAGAGCACGAGGGTTGGGAAGGAGGCCTGAAGTGTGGCAGGGAGAGAGGCAGAGATGAGTTTGGAGAAATAGGCAGGACCAATCATGGAGGAGTTTGGATTTTATCTGATTTACAACTGGGATCCATTGAAGGATTTTTAGCAGAAGAGTGATGCTATCACATTTATTAAAAGATTATTCTGCCTGCGCTGTGGAGAACAGAGGGGAAGAGGGAATGGATGATGGCAGGGAGGTCCTGCAGTGGTCCGGGGGTGAGATGAGGGTGCTTTGGAATATGGTAGTGGTAGACAGATGGAGTTAATGCACAGAGTTGAGATGTATTTTGGAGGCAGAATGGGAGGGCTTGCCGACCTGCTAGATTTTAGGAATGAGAGAAAGGGAGGCATTAAGTTTATCCTTTCAGGCTTTCAGCTTTCACAACAGACCTCTAAAGGTGCTGTCTTTTTCAAGTGCTCAGCCATGCTGATGGTAAAACCCAGGAAAGCTTTTGAATCAGGAAGCGATGGGACTTTCCATTTAATAGTGATCATCTTTTTCAATTCTAATATGCATTTTTTGATAATTTAATGTTTCTGAAATCAAGATGTGTCTTACAATCAATATCAAAGGAAAACTCCAAAGAAGTAAGCTGTGACAAAATCTTCATCACTGTAAATATGTCAACTTGGCCTGGGGTGGAAGACATCCGTTCATCAGATTGGCCAGTCACCTAGGTTTTTTGTACTGATTGCACAACATATGATGCATCTTAACATGCTTTACTTAATGTGTTTGCATAGAGATTACACTACAAATCAGCCTTGAAACAATAAGGTATTGTGCATGCAGAAGAACATGAAATAAATTAAATAAATAACTAAAGCTGGAGGACACAAATTAACCATAAATGAAGCACATATTTGACCCTGGAAAACTGATTGTCTTGCCATAAAACAATGAGCTAGTGTTTCCCAGGCTCTGAAAATTAAAGATAACCACAAGAAGACAATCTGGGGATGGGTGAAGAGGAAAGGGTGGAAGAGCTGTCATTGAGATATGTATAAATACATTGCCTGTCATATACCAGGTAATATATTAAAGTCAGTACAAATTGTTCAATCCTGGGGATTTCTTTTTTTATTATTTGCTCTGCTATCTAGGTTTGTGTAACCATCCTAAGGTTTCATCACAGAATTTTCAATGATAGGAAAGGTTAACTTGAGCCATTCATTCAGACACTGAACATCTATCCAACTAAAACATTCAAATGACTTTCTAAGAAGCTGAATGCTAGTGAGATGAAATTCATTTAATTTTGATAAGATGATATGCCAAGCATTTCATTTGTACTTTGATTTCCTTCTCTTTAGCAAGGGGAAAAAAAGAGCATCTTGACTGCCTTGTTGCAAGGAGGGGTGCAACCTGAGCCCCAAGGAAGGCTAAATAGGCATGGGGTGTGTAGCATCTGAGCCCTGCCCAATAGGCAATCCAGTGTGACAACGAGAGAAAGAGCCAACTCTCTGTATTCCAGGGGGTTGAACACAGCCTAATCTCTGGGTGGGTGACCAGGGCAGCCAACCTGGGTACCAAAACTCCAGACTGAAGAGAACATCTGGATGAGAAGTGGAAAAGTGACATCTTTGGCCAGGCATGGCACTGATGTAAGACCAGCCTGACAAACCACACTGACCTGCGACAGGAACGAGGCATGGAAATAGAAGAAGACCAACCAAATGACATCAGGTGAAGGCTATTCATTCAGAGCTTGCCACAGCAAGGGAGTCAGTCACCAACTCTTGTGTTTAAGCAGAGACTTAAGCAGAGCATCGAGAAAGCTTTATGGTGAAAAACACAGAAGGCTTTAGGTGTGCCCTCACTGGAAGCTGTTGGTGAGGGGAAGCTGTAGGAGGGCTAGCTAGAAATGAGGCATCCAGTGTGATTGGTTAAGGGCATGTATTTGGCTTTCTCGGACTGGTCTTAAGTTAGAAGCAGAGACAAAAATTAGGAAAGCTGTCAATTATTAATCAAGTCCTGGGCATTTATGGCTGATTATTAGGAGAGGCTATGGTTTGGATTTCTGAGATAGTTGCTAGAGATAGTGGTTTGACTTCCTACCCGTCTGATTTACAGATAATAGGCTGGCTTCCTGGATTGGTTACTGTGAATAATTGGTTGGTTTCTGGGCTGGTTGCTACAGAGTATAAGTCAGAGTTGTATTTTATATATGGTCTGGCCATTCTCCGTTTGTGTATTTCAGTCTCTTGCAGCCCAGTTCCTCCAGGAGAACAATATATGGCACTGCTGTCCCCACAGGAGAAGACATTGCTGTGGAACTTACCCAGATAAGTACTGAGTATTTATCTCAAAAGTACTGAGGAAGCCTAGGAATGGAATGCAATTAACTATGGATCTGAGCTGGATTGGAAGCCAGTGGGGAGCAAAAAGCAATCAAAATTTTTAATAGAACTTTTGAGAAATACCCTCTTTCCCACCAATTTTGCTTTAATTTACTTTAATCATCACCCATGATATACCTATAAATATAATTAATCAAGAGCCCATTGTCGGCCAGGCGCAGTGGCTCACGTCTGTAATCCTAGCACTCTGGTACACTGAGGTGGGCGGATCGTTTGAGCTCAGGAGCTCGAGATCAGCCTGAGCAAGAGCAAGACCCTGTCTCTACTAAAAATAGAAAGAAATTAATTGGCCAACTAAAAATATATAGAAAAAATTAGCCGGACATGGTGGTGCATGCCTGTAGTCCCAGCTACTTGGGAGGCTGAGGCAGGAGGATTGCTTGAGCCCAGGAGTTTGAGGTTGCTGTGAGCTAGGCTGACGCCACAGCACTCTAGCCGGGGCAACAAGAGTGAGACTCTGTCTCCAAAAAAAAAAAAAAAAGAGCCTATTGTCATTTAAAAAGAAGAGCTAATAGAACCAGGTTTAATGTTGGAATATCAATGATAGCCTCCCAGGCAGTATTCTTAGACATACCCTATGGTTCTTAATTAAGGCAACATAATTAAAGATTTATTATGAGAAAAATAATTACAAAACCCCAATTCAGCAAATAAAAATGGCATCAATCTTACAACATTAATGAAAAGTACCAGCAAGCAGCAAATATAAGGATAACGCAGATGGGATTGAGGATTTCCTTGATGAAGAAGTTATTCCTCTTTAACATTGTATTTCAGTTGAAGACAACATCAGTGAAAAGTAATCTATTAACATATTTTTATAATAAATAATTATTTGAAAGTGCCCAACAACTGATCTGGGTTGACCTCATGTGTACCAACTCTGCATTCATTGCTTGCCTATTCTGAGCAGGGAACTGTCAATGTTATTCATTGTTCCTTAAATATTAGAATTCTATCTATTACAACAACTGCATTAACTCATGAAGTACTCTCTAATAAATTTTAGAACAAGCCGACACGATAGATATGATTCTCATTTTGCTGATATGGAAACTGAGTCTTAAATAGGTTCTGAGACTAAGTCAAAGTCACCCAGCTAATAAGTGTGAGAGCCAGTTTCAAAGAGTTTTGTCTTCATTTTTAAAACCCATGTTCATCCTACTTCCTGTTTCTATGTGGCAAGCCCCCCCTATAGGGAGAAATATCTAAATGGGACTCTTATGAGTTATACCAGAGTACACACAAAAATGTGTATGGTACTTTAAAGTATTTACTTCAGGGAACTAAGTACCTATTTGAACTTTGAACTCTTTTTTTTCTTGTTTGGAAACTGCCTCCAGAGCCTGTTTACAAGCTGCAAAAGACAGTCTCAAGCTTATAATCACCCTCTCACAAGTGTATAATCACCCCTCGGAACAGGAGTAAGCGGCTGCCTCCTCACTATGAGTTTGAGGGGATGAAAAATGCTTCCGTGTTCCCCCAGGTAACACCCTTACCCACTGGGTGAAGCCTGAAATCCCACCAATAAGAACTTAATCTCTTTCATTTAAAAGTTGATCCTATGTTAAAATGGAAAACTCTGCAAGAAGAGTAACAAAGGATCTAAAAGCAAAGTACCAAGCTAGATTGCTCTCAGTGTAATTTATACTAATTCTCTCTTATCCTATTTGTAGAATGCTCACTTAGTCACATTTTTCTCACTTTGGCTCCTTAATTTGAGAAGTAAATCCACACTGGAGTGTTTGGTACTTAATGTCTTACTTGTCCGAGGTAATTTGTATTTTAACAGTAGTCATCGGGAAATATATTTTGTTTAATAAAATTTTCCAGCCAATAGTAGGAAATATTTTTGCAGATGTATCTTCCCATTCTAATAATCACTCTTTCTCCATCTCTTGAATTTCACTTCTTCAGATTAGCATATGGTTTTGGAGAACCAATCAAGTTCCATATGGAAGTTAGTTAAAAATTCCAACTTCAGGAAATTTCAATCTTATCAATTTTTTTCTATAAGAAAATAAAAGTGAAACAATTATGATGCTTTATTTAGTAGGAGTAGAGCTCTTTCCAAAAATATTTATACAATTCATTTGCTATTCTTTTTAACAACCAAGCAGAATTATTCCTTTTACTACCGTGTTTCCCCGAAAATAAGACAGAGTCTTATATTTATTTTTCCTCAAGAAGACACTCTAGGGCTTATTTTCAGGGGATGTGTTATTTTCCCCTCAAAGCCTCAGCTTGCAGCACTCACAGGATGGCCGGGACCTGACAGAGGGAGCCAACCTTGTTGATGGGGCTGCCCTCACCTTTCCGGTCACCTCTGGGATAGTAGCTGTCACAATGGGCCAGATGAGAAGGGCTGATCGGCTTCTTGACCGCTCCGACACGAAATGCATGGGTTGTGCAGATACGCTGCGTAGCCACGCCCATCACTAGGTCTTATTTTCGGGGTAGGGCTTATATTGCGCAAATGCTTAGAAATCCTGCTAGGGCTTATTTTTATGGGTAGGTCTTATTTTCGGGGAAACACGGTACCTATAAGTAGGACATCAAAATACCTTATTTCTAAATCACAAATGTGATGTTTTAGAATTTGAATATGGATGTTTTGTCCCATTACATGACCAAACAAAAAGCTGTAAGCCCAATCATTCAAATTAGAGTCTAAACAACCATAAATGCTTGCTAAATACCCACTTTAATTTGTGCTGCACAAAAATGCACCCAGGTATGAATCAAGCAGAGAAATATAGTCACAGCTGTGTTCGTGGAACCAGGACCTCAGGCATCAAAATGGACCATATTACATTCTCACTTTGTTGTTTCCTCAAGTCGTAGCCCTCATTTAACATTTAACATTCATTTAACACTTACGAAAGAGAATTGATAGAGAAGCTTTCCTTTCAAGAGGCACAATTTAGGTCACATATTTGCTTACTGTGTACCTAGGTTTTGATGCGAGTGGCAGTGAAAAGTGAGGTCATCTGTTCTCACACCCAACCTGTAGTAATCAGTATTTGAATCAAAAGGAAAAAACAAATCACCCTACCTAATCTTTAACCTTGCCTTGTCCTTACCCAATGGGTCTATAACTAAGACTAACAAGAGTTGTTTAAAAAAAAAAAAAATGGAAGGAACAAAACAAAGAAATAGGAAAGGAAAGAGGAGAAGAAAAAACTAAAATGGGCATTTTAGAGAGGTTGGCACCTGCTTACAGAAAAACAGAAAAATTAAAGTCAGATCCTCTTTGCCTTCCCTCCCTCAAGTCCATGGTTAAATAATTTGCAAAATAGAGCAAAGAATTTTTATTTCTTCATGCATTCTCCACTCTTGATCTCTCAATACCTTCAGTGAATTTTTTTGCTTCATCAAATCCCCTCCTCAGATTCTATTTAAATGACATTAACATTTGCTCACTGGGAATCAGACTGATATTATCAACTCACTTAACAAGGGCTATGAAATTTGAGACAGACTGTGGGAAAATGTTGGCTCAATGGATAGTACTCTATTTCTGGTTCTCTTTTCTGGGCCAGAATGTCAGATAGATAAGTCTCTGAATTCACACGAGTTCCCTTCCCTGCCCTGGCTGCACTCTGCATGGCAGATGGCCGAGTGGAGACTAATGTTCTTTAGTAACTTAAGTGTGGGATGGAACCCAAGCCAAGTTATTATCTTCACTTTTTTTTCTTGATCAAAGAAACAGCCTTGAAACTCATGACCCCATTCTTAAACAGTGAAATATCTTTAGAAAAAAAATTCTGGTTCAATTTAAGTAACAAACCGGAGAGAGACTATATTCTATGTATTTATCTCGAAGCTACAAAGAATACATCCTAAAAAGCAGAGGCTTTTGATAAATTATTAGATATTTTCCAGGCAATATTTTTGTTTCTTCTAAAATTGTTTTATTATGTAATATATCATACATACTAAAAATTATATAAACATTTATTTTTTATGTTTTATGTAGGATGTATATAGAGAAATAGATGTTGATGTATTAGAGAGCCCATGGGTGCCCCTTCCTCATAATCACTTCTTTCCTTCCAGAAGCAATCGCCATCCTGAATTGATTAATCATTCCTTTCTTTACATAGTTTCACTTCATTTGTGTATATCCCTAAATAACTTACTATTTGGTTTTGCCAGTTTTTTGAGTTTTACACAAATAAAATGATATAGTATGTGTGCTTACATGGTTCGTCTTTTTCACTAGTTTTTTTTTTTTTTTGCCAATATAATATCTTAAATAACATGTTTTATCTTGCTATGTACTTAAGTAGACTTCTTTTTTTTTTATTTTCTTTTTTTATTTCATCATATAATGGGGGTACATATATTGTTAGGAATACATACGTTGCCCCTGCCACTCCACCCGCCCCCCATGTGCCAGAGCCTCAATTTTTCACTAGTTTTTAAGATGCATCCGTGTTGATACGTGTAGCTTTTATTCATTTATCTATATGATTTACCTAATATAGTATATAGAATATATATAGTACAGTGTATATAATGTATATAGTATAGTATAAATTCACCAAAATTTATTTATACATTCTATGGTTGGTGAACATTTGGATTTTTTCCACTTCTTGACTACTCAGAACTATTCTTGGACATGTCTCATGGTGCTCTTGCACAGGAATTTCCCAGAGGTTATATCAAGGAGTGGGAATAGCTGATCGTATCCTAAGCACAAACTGTACCTTTTCAGGATAAGGCTAAATTGTTTTGCGAAGAGACTTTAGCAGTGAGCACCTCCACCAGCAGTGGATGAGGTTCCCATTGATCTATATTCTTTCTAACATGTGACAGTATCTAACTTTTCACTTGCCAGTCTGATGAGTGTTAAATGGCATTTAAGTAGGGTTGTGTGTTTCATTTTAGTGATTACTAATGAAACTGAACATTTTTCATGTTTAAGCCAGTCATGTACCCTTTTCTATGAAAATCTATTCGTGTTTTTTATTTACTTTACTATTGAGTAAATGTGTTTTTGTTTCACTTCTTGATTAGTAGGAACCCTTTACAATATTTATAATGATAATTCTTTGTTAGTTGTATATATTTATAATATTTTTCTCCTAGGTTTGGCTCATCTTTTCATTCTGTTTGTAGTATCAAAAGTTGTTCATTTGAATTGGTAACTCACCAGTTTTTCTATTTATGGTTTGAATTTTTGATGTCTTCTTTAAGACACTCTTTCTTACTCAACGGCTATAAAGTAATGCTTCAGTATTGTCTTCTAAGATTTTTATAGTTTTGCCTTTTACATTAAAAGCTTTAATCCTAACCATCCTTTTCTAGGGGTGGTGCTACTGTCCAATGAATGGGTAGCGAGGGCAGTACTGCTAACATGCCCTCATCAGCTAGAGCTTTGTTTTACTTTGGTGCAATTTTTGGAAAAAAGAAAAACCAAAAAAAAAAAGCTTTAATCCACTGGAATTAATGCACCCAGATTCCCTTAATGTTAACGATTTACATGATCAGAGTACTGTTATCAAAACCAAGAAATTAACATTGATAGAGTGCTATTAACTAAACTAAAAACATTAAAATTTCACCAGTTTTACCACTAAGGTTCATTTTATGTTGAGGATCCAATCCAAAATCCTACATTTCATTGAATCATTATGAATTCTTAGTTTTCCTTCCTCTGTGACAGTTTCTCAGTTTCCCCTGGCCTTGATACTTTTGATGAGTACTGATCAGTTATTTTATAGAGTGTATCTCAATTTTGGTCTTTCTAATGTTTTATCATGATTAGAATGGGTTTATGCACTTTTGTCAAGAATGCCACAGATGTGATGTTGTGCCCCGCTCATTTCTTCATCTCAAGAGGTTCACAACATCAGTATCTTAACCGTGATCATTTGGTTAAGGTGGTGCCTTCCACGTGTCTCCACTGCAATGTTACTCTTTTCCCCTTTGTAACTGATAAATATCCGGGGAGAGACACTTGGAGATTATTTTAATATCCCACTCCTCTTACTCACTGATTTTAGCATCCATTGGTAGATCTTGCCTGCAACAACTATTACTGAACTCTTTGGCTATGTGGTGTCTGTATTACTGTCATTTCTTCTAATTTATCAACTTGAATTCTTCCATAAGAAAAGCCTATTCCTTATTCTCATCGATTTATTCAATTACTTATTTATATCAGTATGGATTCATGAAAACCTATTTTAATCTCTGGGTTAAAATTTAACACTATTATTTTCTTCCTCATATTGGTCTAATTTTGGCCATTGCAAACTTCTTCAGTTTGGTTCCTGTTTCCTTTTGGCATACCCCAATTTTTTTTTAGCACTTCCTTTTTTTCTGGTACCACGAGATGGTCCAAGCTCATCTTGTACATTTACAGCCCCAATCCTATAATCAATTATAGAACCCATAGTTCCTCTTACTGAAAAATGGTATGTAGAAACCAAGATTTGTATGCTAGGTGTACTTATTCCTGCTGGGGTGCCATTTCTCCTAGGCCTTCTCAACAGATAGAGATAGGAAATGTACATATGTGTACTAACTTACACATATATATGTTTATTTCTATATGTATATATTTTATATATATTAAATACTTTGAGGTCATACTGATACCTTCAATTCCAATCAATACAATCTTCATTCTAGCCTTTCCCTTTCCCTTATTTTTAATTTCTTTCTCTGAGAGTGGGAAACCTGACTCTCATTATCTATAATGCATTCACTTATCCCTTCAGTCCTATAATAGTATACACTTAAAATAATTCCTGAATTGCTAACCCATACTCCTCTAAGAAATAGATTTACTAACTAGAGTACAGGTTTTGTTTGCGGTTGCTTTTTTTTTTTTTTTTTGGTCTTTAGGCTTACAGTATCCAGTCAAAATATACTTTTCCAAAGTTACTCAGATCAGTTCTTATCATCCCCACCCCTCCCTTCAAAGAAGTTATATTTATTTGTAGTACAGGTAGGCTCATATTTACTATTTACATTCCATTTTGGAATCTCTATATCCTGGCTGATTTTAACTTTTTTAAGTATGTAAAACATTACTATGGTTCTTAGAGTCAAAGCTATAGAGAAGTTATATCCATTGAAAAGTATACCTCTTCCTCATCCACACTATCTTATTCTCATTCCTCCCTTCTCTCCACCTCTTTTTTATCTACCTTATCTAGGTAACTAGTCTCCTTGCTTTCAGATTTATCCTTTCTATTTTTATTTTATTTTTTTGCACAAACTAGCAGATACAAATGTATTTTCTTATATGATTATTGTCATACTTTGGATACTCTTTGGTAGTTTGCTCTTTATACTTAATAGTATATCCTAAAAATCACTACAAGTCAGTTCATAGAAATCATTTTACAGCAGCATAGTAATCTACTGTGTGGATCTACCACAATTTATTCAACCATTCCACCACATGAGGCATTTACATTCCCAATATTTTACAATAACTGTGTCTCAATGAATAGCCTTGTGCATATGTGCTTTTATATTGTTGCAGGTTTATCTTCAGGGTAGTTGGTTAGAAATGGGATCGCTGGACCAAAAGCTAAATGAATATGTAATTTTGTTAGGTCTTGCCATAGATCCCTCTAGGAGACTTGTACCAGCTTGCATTCCCACCAGCAATGTATGCGGATGCCTGTTTCTACACAGCCTCACTAGCAAAATGTGTTTTTAATTTTTGCCAGTCTAAAAATGAGAAATGGTATCTCCATGCTATTTTCATTTGTATTTCTATAATTATGACTTCATTTGAACTGTTTTTTTAGATGTATCATTTTCAACATGAATTATTTCTTCATGTTTTTTCTAATTTTCTTTCTTTCTTTTTTTTTTTTTTTAAGACACAGTCTCACTCTTTGCCCAA
This sequence comes from Cheirogaleus major, assembly GCA_963574435.1. NCBI lineage: Eukaryota > Metazoa > Chordata > Mammalia > Primates > Cheirogaleidae > Cheirogaleus > Cheirogaleus major. Next base: position 53,173 of record CAUYPO010050367.1, on the reverse strand, counting down.
GGTAGAGTGCCATGGCATCAGCCTAGCTCACAGCAACTCAAACTCTTGGGCTCAAACAATCCTTCTGCCTCAGCCTCCCGAGTAGGTGGGACTACAGGTATGTGCCGCCATGCCTGGCTCATTTTTTCTATATATTTTTAGTTGGCCAATTAATTTATTTTTATTTATAGTAGAGACGGGGTCTCGCTCTTGCTCAGGCTGGTTTTGAACTCCTGACATTGAGCGATCCTCCCACCTCAGCCTCCCAGGGTGCTAGGATTATAGGCGTGAGCCACCACGCCCAGCCAGTTTTTTCTAATTTTCTGTCAGCTAGTTGGTCCTTTTGTCCCTCATTTTTAAGAGTTCTTCATCTGTGGTATATGTTGTGAATTTTCTTCCAGGTTGTCAGTTGCCTTTTTATGTTGTTTATGATACCATTGTTTGTTTTTCTGTGCAAATTTTTTAACTTTTTATGTAGTCACATTTTCAATCTTTTTTGCCTCTGGATTATGAGTCACAGTTATAAAGATTTTCCCTACACAAATGTTAAATTAAAATCCACACATGTTTTATTCTAGTACTTGTATGGTTCTTTTTTTTTTTACATTTAGATCCTAATCTATTTAGAGTTAATTCTTATGCATGGTATAAAATATAACTTTAAATTTATCTTTTTCCAAATGGTTGCCCAGTTGTCCCAGCACTATTTATTAAAAAACTATCTTTTCCCTAGTGATATGAGATGCCACCCCCGTATCATTTAATGTCTGCCTATTGCTATACAACAGTAAGTTTTTGTCCATTTTCTTCTTTTTGACCTTCTTTTCCCAATCTTTTGCCGTAATATTTTACTTTGTTATAGTATATGGCATTTGTAAATTCATCTTCCACTCTCATTCCCACTTTTATTTAGTCATTTATATATTTTCAAATGTTCACCATCAGTTCTTTTGCTGAAATTTTCCCAGTCAGAACTGGTTGGATGAAGTTCATCCTCTAGTAGATTCCTCAAGAGATGATGACTACAGAATTTCCTAAATTCCTGTATGCTGAGAATTGTTTTTCTACAGTATTAATATTTGGTGAGATGAAAAATTCTTGACTTTCACTTTTTTCACTGATTATTTTTTAATGTACTCTCTTGCTTTGTATGTGAGTTTTCAAAAGTCTAGCGTCAGTCTAATTCTTTTGCTTTTGAAAGTTATTTGAACATCTACCTGAAGTCCTTAAGGATTTAATGTTAATCTTTGAAATCTAATAATTTATTGATAAATTAATTGGGGCTTTATATATGAATAATCATATCACTTGAAATAAATGATATTTTTCTAACTTCCTTTCCAATCCTCTTCCTTCTTTCATTTCTTTCCCTCTGTCTGCCAGTCTGTCTCTGTCTGACTATTACTGCACAGGCCTGGACCACTTTCTTGATTATAGCCCAGTCCAGTCCTCCTTCCTATGAATAATTCTCTCCACCTCCTAACTCTATGCTCTTGGTTCTGCCCTCTGAGTCATCCTTCCTTTTCCATAAGAAATAGCCTGAGGTTGCAGCAGAGTAGTTTTTCAAACTTGTTCCTGTTGGCAGTAAGTTGGAAATCCAACGTCCTCTTTTCATCTTGTGCTGGCTCTGCCCCCTTCAGTCCAAGCTAGTATAAACAGAGATTTAACTTACCAATATAAAATGCTAAGATAGATGGCAATAAATTAAAAGTGTACTAGGCACTTGCATAAAGAGGTAATTAAAAAAATAAGCAGTTTTGGTGCTTTGATGCCAGGGAGACTTGGGTCAAACTCACAATCTGCCACTTACTAGCTCTGCAAACATGGGTTCCTGTAAGTTCTCTTTCTTTCTGTATTAGTATCCTAAAATGTGGATGAGGGACATAAATGAGTAAACATTTAAAATATTTTCAGGGCCTGCTACATGTTGAAAATTAAATACAGCTTGGTGATTGCCAAATGGCTGTTATCTCTTCCTAAGTAGCATTTGTGTCCAGCATGAACAAATTAATAAGAAAAGATCAGTGGCAAAAAATTGAGCATAGAAAGGAAACTACAACATATTTAGCTATTTTAACCAACATTTTAAAAAATAAATAGCAAGTGGTGGTAGATGCTTTCTTGTAGATTTTATCTGGGTTTATTTTAGGTAAAAGCAGCACCATTTAATGAAAAAAATTATTGAACAAAAGTCAGAAGTCTTGGCATTTCATACTGGCACCACCTCTGACCAGCAGCCACTTGATATGAGTAACTCACAACCATCTGTGTTGACAGAATAAAAATTCTGCCCCCTTCCTGTTCTCTCCATGGTTATTGTCACTATAAAATGAGACAAAGAGGCTGTCAAAAGAAGAGAAATATCATCCACGAAGACCTACTGTGTGGCAGGTACTTGAAATCCATGATCTCATTTAGACCTATCAAAAACCTTGAGACAGAAATATTATTTTGAGCAACTTACCTAGAAAGAAACTGAGACTCAGAAAGTTTAAGTAACTTGTTCTGGATTACTTGCTAAACGGTGGAGCTGGAGGTGAATCTAGATTGAGATGCAGAAGCTCAGTTATCAGAACTAAAAGGTCACTTCTACCTAATTAGCAGGAATGACTTCCTGTTGAGTCAAGAAATCCTGGCCCAGAGGGATCTCCTACTGAAAGTTGAAAATGAACTTAGAATTCAGGAAAGGTTAAACCTGCAGCTGGGACTCAAATGACTTGGGTTCAGGGGAGAAAGGATAGAAAATATATCAAGCCCACAGCGTCCATCAAGTTCACCTTACATCACTCATGGAAGTCCTCACCTGGCCTAATCCCATTCCAGCTACCCATAATGCTGTTTTCTCCCTGCAACCCTGTCTTGGATCAGTGAAAGTTGGACATCCTGATACATTTGTAACTGAATTCTTTTCTTCAGGTAGCCAGCTGCTAGTTTTCACTCGAAGTTTACTTTGGAGATAGGACCCGGGCTCTTAGTCCCAGCTGGTTCCACCCAGAGTTCAACCTGTGTTCCTGTAGGCTCAAGTGTCAGTGGCCCTTTCATTCATACAAAACCCCAAATTCATAACCTGATTCTTTTTCGATACAGAGGAATGCCATCACTGAAAAAGAAATGCCAGAGCTGCACCATCACCTCTCCCTGGTAGATGAGAACTTCCATATTGCCTCCTCCCTGGAATTGGACCTGAACCTGTTCCTTGATCTGTGAACTTATAGGAAAGGACTTTGCCTCACACAATTTCATCCTAGTTTTCACTTTCTCCCTTGTACTCCCTCCAAGTCAGTGATAAATCTCTCCCCGCTTCATCCCTAAGGTTTGGCAAGAGTTGCCATCTTATTTTATGGCCACAGAACTATTTATGATACATAAGTGATATGTGTTTATCCTGATAACTGTTCCTAAATGTGAATTCTGGAAAGTTGCTTTATTTCAGAATCTCTTAATTCAGGTTTGGTCCTACTAACTCTTAGAAAGTTTTGGACTTTGGTTTATGGAAATTATGCATAATCTGCTCTAGTTATCAAAATAGGAAAATAAAGGTCACTAGTATACTCATCTCCAAATACTCCAAATAGCACCAATTTATCAGCTGAAGTGGACAAATGAGATGGCTAACAGTGTTCTAAAAGGACAGAACATTGAACCAGTGGTGGCTCACACTCACCCTCTGTGCAATAGAAAAAGAAGAGCCATGATTAGTACAGAGGATTTACATTTATTTCTCTGCTATTATCTAAACTTTCAAAATATCTGAACTAATCAAAATATCCACTGGTCATATTTACGTCTGTCTAACACAATATAATTGAGAGTAAAAGAAAGCATTATTTGTCCTCATTTTAACACCTAATACGGTATGCAGATACTCCTAAAATATTTACCAAAGCTTAAAGATCAAATTAATCATAGCAATTTCCATATTAGGTTCAGAATATGTCCACGCAAAGACCAACAGAAAAAATGCTTAATTGAATTCTAAAAAACGAGAATGTAAGAGAAACACTACATAGATTGACTTTGAAGACAGTATAAAAGGCAGATGTCATCAGTAATGATTACACTTGAATTTTATTTAATGTAGAGCAAAAAGGAAAAACACGCTTTTGTCCTAATTATATTTTTTCACAGAGAACACTGACACATTGTTGCCCCTCAGAAAATTAGGAATGTGGGAACACAAACTCTAATAAAAACCTTTTGGCTTCTTTTCAGCTTCTAACACATACTCTAGAGTTCATGCTTTGGTTATCAGGAGAAATCTAAGGAAAATAAAGCTGAACAGAACTGCAGACCATCAACTGGCTTAACCTTGTCAGGCGGGGATGAAGCCGGAAGTGCCATGTGACACTGACTGACAGAAATGAAGAAAACACACTGAAGAAAAGATGGCAAAAAAGCTAATGAGGTCTGTACTCTACCATGGCCAAGATCAGAGAAAACTGATACATGCATTATATGTTTCAACAAGCTAGTAAGTTCTAGCTGCCTTTTTTAACCTTTCTACAACCCTGTTTACATAATCATGATTACAGCCAATGAGGGTCACGTGGAGAGATAACATTTCTAATTGTACAAATTACATTCTTGATGTCCTAACACCAAGGTTATTACAGTTTAAAAGTTGTACAGTTGACCATGTGAGGTCATAAAGTAGAAGGGAAAAAAGATTTGTAGACTACAGTAAAATTCTTTTATTTAGTCTTTTGGGGGGGTTTCTAATTACTACAGTCCTTTTTTTTTAATTGTGGAAAATATGCATAACATAAAATTTACCATCTTAACCACTTTTAAGTGTGCAGTTCAGTAACGTTAAGTACATTCAATGATTGTGGAACTGATCTCCAGAACTCTTTTTATCTTGCAAAACTGAAACTCTGTGCCTGTTAAACAACAACTCCCCATTTTCTCCTCCCTCAACTTCTGGCAACCACCATTCTACTTCTATCTCTATGAGTTTACTACTCTAGGTACCTCTTTTAAGTGGAATTACACAGTATTTGTCCTTTTACAACTGGCTTATTTCTTTTAGCAAAATATCCTCAAGCTTTATCCGTATCACAGCATGTGTCAGAATTTCCTTCCTTTTCAAGGACAAATAGTATTCCATAAGTGTGTATACCGCATGTTGTTTATCCATTCATCCATAAGTGGATGCTTGGATTGCCTCCATTCTTTGGCTATTGTGAGTAATGCTGCCATGGATTAGTCTTTCTGTTTTAATCCTGTGTTAAGCTTAATCTCAGACCCACATTCATGCAAAAACTGCAAATAAGTGGCTTAAATTCCCACTGACTGGGAAGCCTGAGTAACACCATGATTAAACACAAAAATGTGATATGCCTTTCTGCTAAAATATTAAATTATATTACTGTAAGCATCCTGAAACATTATATTCCATGCTCAGAAGCTTTTCTTGTTCTGTGCTTTTTGTTGCTGATATTATTTACTTTAATGAAAGTTTCAGTCGTATCATTCAATAACATTTTGTTAAGGCAACTAATATGCACTCAATACCTTGGTGGGTCTTGTCCATGTGTGAGATTGTGATAATGAAGAGAAGAGCTAATTAACAATTTCTCCGAGAGAAGAAAAACGTATCACAATTGCCATTATATCCTGAAGTTCATTGCGGATTATCTCTTTAAATATAAGGAAAGGAGAGGAGTATATGATTGGAAAATTCTAAACATTTAATGACTAAATGTAACAGTATCAGAATATGGATAAGCATCTTTATAATAAAAGGCAAAATTGCTATAAAAACAAAAACAGCTGGTCCTCTAATAACATTGTTTTGTTCAACATCATTTTAAGGTTGATAAGAGAAAAAAAATCAATTCCCAGCAGGGTCACTGTATGTGTAGATTTTGCACATTCTCCCCATGTCTGCGTGGGTTTTCTCTGGGTACTCAGTTTCCTCCCACACCCCAAAGCTGTGCATATTAGGGGAGTTGGTGTGTCTACATTGTCCCTAGTCAAGGCTGGTTCCCACCTGGTGCTGCTGGGACAGGCTTCGGCCACCCACGACCCTGAACCGGAAAAATTGGGTAAATAATTATGTGACTAGTTTTTATTAATCTGTCTTAAACGTAGTATAGTTCACGTTTATTTCAATGGTTAGTATTAGATGTATCTGGGAGGCCAGGCGTGGTGGCTCATGCCTGTAATCCTAGCACTCTGGGAGGCCGAGGCTGGAGGATCACTTGAGGTCAAGAGTTCAAGACCAGCCTGAGCAAGAGTGAGACCCCTGTCTCTGCTAAAAATAGAAAGAAATTAGCTGGACAACTAAAAATAAATAGAAAAAATTAGCCGGGCATGGTGGCACATGCCTGTAGTCCCAGCTATTCAGGAGGCTGAGGCAGGAGGATTGTTTGAGCCCAGGAGTTTGAGGTTGCTTTGAGCTGGGCTGATGCCATGACACTCTAGCCTGGGCAACAGAGTGAGACTCTGTCAAAAAAAATAAAAAAATAAAAAGAAGTATCTGGGGTCTTTCTTTGGAAGTTTGATCCTATCCTGTTTTTGTAATGAGAAATATGCCATAGACACTTAAATTTTGCTTATATCAATTAGCCTATGGTAAAATTGGTTTCATTAATGTCATTTTGCTTAAAGTCACAGTTTCCAAGAACCTACCAATAACGTTAAGTGAGGACTTACTGTACTCCTGTTACATTAAATCATGGAGACAATTGTTGAAATAGACACTGTTCCTCTTTCCTGTGTGAGACCCATGAAAAGATCTGCCAGCAACAGTCAGAGATTAAAGTTGGGATAGTAGCCCCTGACTACAACATTCAAGTTAGCTTTAAAATTACTCCAATTTTAATCAATTACATTATATTTTTGTGGGGCATAAGATTAATATAAAATAAAAGAACTGTTTAAAATAACAGCTATTAAGATATAAATCAAATGATTAAGTTGGGAGTCAAGAACCATTTTCTAACTGAAACAGAAACACAGCCTTGGCATCTTCAGAAGCAGAAATCTGACTGTCATCTTCATGTGTTCAATGGTGCGTGGACCTCACAATTTTCATTTCCATTTAAGTGTCTCATCAACACTGAAAAATTTATGTACAAACTTGAAATCTCAAAAGCCCACTAAAGGGAAGAAAGTGAAACTCATATTTAATAATAACTTTTCTGTACTGGGCAACATCCTACTTGCCTTTAAATGCTTTCTCATTTAAACCTTGTAGCAACTCCACAAGGAAAGCAAGATTAGCTCCATTTTAGAAACAAAGAAACTGGGGCTCAAAGAAATTCTGTAACTGGCAGAGGGTCATACAGCTAGTAAGTGATAAACAGCAATAAGTACTTAGTTCTGTCTGAATCTCAAACCCACACTGCCTCCTTTAACATGATCTTAAACTTCAGAAACTCCTCTTCCAATAACATGGTACTAGATGATTCCATTTCAAATATCTGTGTTATTTTCAGCCATACCTTTTTTCCAAACACTTCATAAAGTTTTGAACCAATAGAACCATGAAAATCTAATAAATGATTGTGTGCTAAAGAACAGACATGATATTTAACTATCTATGTAATATTTGCTGGGCAGTTGCATGATGCCAAATTACTAACTAGTTTAGAATGTTGTTGGAGATTTTCTTTTGTGTGTATGTACCACTTTGTGTACCTGCAGAATCACAAAATAGTGTTGTATGAAGGGATGTGTCAATCATCTCATTTTGTTAATATTATCATCTACATTTGTTGACTAGTAAGAATTTGTCAAATAAATTAGTGAATGAATGCACAAATATAAATACTTTTTTAAAATAAAGGGGTAAAATGGCACACAATCCACTATGGGGGTTCAGAACAGTTTTAGGAATTCTATACACTACCTCAAAATACTTTATAAGCAATAGTTAAGGAAAGAAAATATTTGCAAAATATGAGAACTTTCTGACGAGTTTACAAAAGCAGAATATAATGCATAAAGAGGTAGGGAGGCTGAGGCGGGCAAATCGTTTGAGCTCAGGAGTTCGAGACCAGCCTGAGCAAGAGTGAGACCCCCGTCTCTACTAAAAAAAAAATAGAAAGTAATTGGCTGAACAACTAAAAATATAGAGGAAAAAATTAGCCGGGCATGGTGGCGCATGCCTGTAGTCCCAGCTACTCGGGAGGCTGAGGCAGGAGGATCACCTGAGCCCAGGAGTTTGAGGTTGCTGTGAGCTAGGCTGATGCCACAGCATTCTAGTCTGGGCTACAGAGTGAGACTCTGTCTCAAAAAAAAAAAAAAAAAAAAAAGATTATACATTGATCATTTCTGGAGTTTTCCATTTAATGTTTTTGGGCTGCAAATGATCTTGGGTAACTGAGACCCTCAATTTCAGCTGAGAGGTAGAATGGTTCATATATAATATGAAAAACACACACGAATAATCATCCATAAATACAAAAATAGTTTTGCGTTTTCTGGTGTATCTACATCTGCTTCTCTTTCCCCCAACGCCTACTTATAAACTTGCTGGTTGGCAAGGAAAACACAAACAGCGCAGGTGCCATTGTTAGAGCTCTTAGGTAAATTCTGGCACCTGTACGGACACGCAGCTTCAGGTGCCAGGATTTACCTACAGCTCTAACAATGGCACCTGCGCTGTTTGTGTTTTTCTTGCCGACCAGCCAACAGTACAAGACTGGAAATGCGCCTTGAAGCTTCTGGAGGACGGTGTCTGCTTGCTGGCCGTCAGCTGCCACGGGGCAGACCTGGCTCCATCCACAGATGCCTGTTTCAAGGCACGGGAGGGCGCTTCTGGGGACGCAGAGCAAAAGCATTCCCTGGTCTACAGCATCTGAAACGTGGCTGCGACGAAGGCTTTCTCTGAACAGGGATTCATGTTATGTCTTCAATATAGTCAGTCATCAGACATGACCAGCAAGGAGATGAAATGTTCAAGTGTTGTTTTCTTTCGGCAAGTCTGATGAAATGGATGCATTTTACCAGGAAAATGAAAAAAGAAAAAAAACCTACCTGAAGACTGCAAGTGTCAGAGACCAGAGCACTAATGGCTTCCTCAGTTCAAACTTTGCCCGTTTGTTCATTAAGTGTCGACCACCAAATATAAAGGCAGCATACAGAGCAGAAAACAGGAAAGATTTTTTCCTACAAACAAACAAACAAAATTTTGTGAAATAAATAAATGGTGAGCAATTGATTCTGATTCACTAAGAAACACCAACTTTTTGCCCTGGTTTCCCTCTTTGTTAGCACTGAAAACATTTTTCTTGGGAACACGCGCCCTGTCCCTGAGAGAGAGGGCGAGTCCACTTGGCAACATCGTGCTGCGTCGAAACCTCCCTTGACAAGTCAGGTCAGCCAGCAGTTTAACCAACATATTGAGGATCAGGTCAGGGTAGAAATATTTCATTTCCGAGCTCTATGACTAACAACTTCAACAACATAAGCATTGAGGTGAAAAAGTAATATTTTCACTGAGAGAATTAATTTTATTCTTTCAAGTTTGTTGAAACTTTATTAGTCACAAACGTATAAAAATAGAATATCTATACAGTAGAATCTCCAGGTCCCTATAAGTCTGCTGGTTTACCAAGTATTAATATTACATAGAAGTAAACTGATAATACACATTTCTCCCCTCCAAAAAAATTAGCAAGCTTCTAGAGAACTATGATTCAGTAGACAGCGATAGAGGCCTTGTAAATAATTTAAACATTTGAGCATACTTCGTGAGAAAGCAATGTTTCTCTCAAAATGAGCATTAGCCACTCATAGATCAATAGGGAGAAGGTTGAAAATAAGTTACAAGATGTAATACCAAAAGCAGAGCGTGTTAACCTAAAGAGTACTATTTGAAAAATGCTTCGTATTTTTCCCCCAACTACTGACATGTATTGCTGACTCACAAGGGATCTTATTACCTACACAAGCAACACTCTTGCTTAAACGAATGCAAGTGACCTACTTGGAGAGTATCACCAAACAGAGCAATAATTCGAAATCAACCTATAAATAAATGTTGAATAAATCACTTCCACCGAGGTTTGCAAACTCCTCTCTTGGGCACACAACACCTGGTGCACAGTAGGTGCTTAATAAATATTTGTTGAATGAATATGGTCTTGTCCTCTCAAATTTTCTGATGGGGGAAAAAATAGTTACACACCTGTGCACAGTAGGTGTTCACCAAACACTAACAGTGAACGAACAGTTAGTGAACATTGAAAGAAAGCTGTACTTTCCCAGTGGTAAATACATTAATAATAACTACAGAATAAAATATTCAAAAAAAATTATATTTTCTTCCTTTAGAAGGACAAAGTATTTCTGTACTTCAAAGAGAAGTGGAAAAGTGAAACAACTTTATGGAAACTTTATTGAACATTTCAGAAAGAAAGTACTTTGGAAATATATATTAATTTATTTAAGTCACTTTATTTCTCCTTTGAATTTTGCAAGGGCATGGAATTAAATTACTTAAATATCAGAATTACTCTTTCTATTTATGCACAGTAAGCAATGACTTGCTAAAAAAAATTCTATCAAGTTAATGTAGTCAATAGTAATAGGAAATAGTATATATTCTTTTTCTACATTATAAAGGTAATAAGTGACTATAATCACAGCATTATGGGTTGATTCCTGTGGGTTGACATCATGCTGAAAAGCTTTACCATTTAATCCTCCTAATCCCCCAGGTGCAGGTAAAGTATTATCTTTATTTTTATAGATAAAGAAACAGCTTTAGAGATTAAGTAGTCCCAGATCTCCCGGCTACCTTGTGATAAACTTTCAGGAGAAAAAGAGGTGTTCTTGATGTGTTATCTTACAGGCATTTAAGAATTCCTTAAGGCCCGACATGGTGGCTCATTCAGTGGACCCTGTTTCTACACAAAAAAATAGAAAAATCAGCGGGGTGTGGTGGTGGGCGCCGTAGTCCCAGCTATTTGGGAGGTTGAGGCAGGAAGATTGCTTGAGCCCAGGAGTTCGAGGCTGCAGTGAGCTAGGCTGATGCCACAGCACTCTATCCAGAGAGACAGAGCAAGACCCTGTCTTTTAAAAAAAAAAAAAGAAATCTTTAAGGCCTCCTATTGTACATGATCATTGTGTAATGTGTTTAAAAGTGAAAAAGTGAACAATCTCTCCACTTTCATGTTTCAACTGTCATATTTCCTGGACCTGGAATGCTTTCATCCAAACCCTCTTTGCCTCCTTGAGAACACAAATTAACTATAAATACCACTGAAAACTCTTCCTTATCATTACTTATCCTTATTTCTCTTTTTTGTTTTTTTTTTTTGAGACAGAGTCTTGCTGTCACTTGAGCTAGAGTGCCGTGGCATCAGCCTAGCTCACAGCAACCTCAAACTCCTGGGCTCAAGTGATCCTCCTTCCTCAGCCTCCCGAGTAGCTGGGACTAGAGGCGAATACCACCATGCCCGGCTAATTTTTTGTTTCTATTTTTAGCTGCCCGGCTAATTTTTTTCTATTTTTAGTAGAGATGTGGTCTCATCCTTGCTCAGGCTGGTCTCGAACTCCTGAGCTCAAGCCATCCACCTGCCTTGGCCTGCCAGAGTGCTAGGATTACAGGCGTGAAGCCACTGCACCCGGCCCTCCCCAAGACTTCATACAAGCATTTGCTTTTAAATATTAAAGATAATGAGTAATTTTCAGTAGATTTTATACATAAGTAAACCATATGTAGAAATTAACTATATGCCCGGAAATGCTAACAAAGAATAATAATGAAAATATGTCCATAATTAATACAAATGAAAAATGGCTTCATCATTGCAAGAGAAGGCCACAAGGGTGTTACCTGTTTTGTTTGACCTAGAACACTAAATAATGTGTGATTTCTGAGCTGCTTTTAGTTGCAAACACCTTTTTCTCTCTTTGTATCCCTCTCAGATGCTAATTTAGAGATCACAGGTTCTCCTTATTTATTTTGGGTTTTTCTATACTTGAAGTAGGCCATAATCAAAGTAGAATTACACTTAGTACAATGAATTCAATCACATGGCTATATATACCTTTCCAGGAAAGTATACTCTCAGAAAAAGATCTGGAACAAAAAGTGATTTGTATAATTAATTTATCTGCAAACATATCTTTTTCCCCTTTGTATCTTTTAAAAAATCTTGGTAAATTCTGTTCTCTTATTACAACTAGAAATAGAATCTTTGGGTAGAAAATACTTTCAAAATGTAAAATGTAACCAAAAAAAAAAAAAAAAACCCAACAAAACAAACCTCACATCTAAAAACTGCCATTTCTTTAATAATTAAATTGGTAGGACATCAATGAATTCCCCTTGTTTCCTTAGATATTGCTTTTCAGTAGCTGATGAAAAATGTTGACATTTCATCCACCCATTCAAAATTTAATGCACCAATGAACTTTTATCACATTATTTTGCAGTGTGGGTTAGTATGCCATTCAATGAAAATAGAATCCCTTATGAGAGTTAATTCTGCCCCAGCTAAGCTAGTTGGAAAGACAAAAAATTTACATAATACATGGTTATCTACATAGCATCAGCGGCAAATGTATGTGTTGCAGATAATAATGTTTTACAGAAAGTCTAAGGATGGAGATACCAACGTGAGAAAATGTTCTGCGGACAGGAAGGCTCGGAGGTAGACCTGAAGGCTTTTGCAAATGGACAAAGACGAGTGTTGATGAGCAATGGAGAGAAGCAGAGCTGGGCAGAGAGGAATCTACCAGATAGGTGCCCTGGGTGGGGTGCGGGGGAAAGCCGGCTGGGAGGTGCAGGTGACAGCTAGATTGTGTGACACTCGGGACACCTTGCGGCAGACTTGGGGCCATCTCTCCACCTCAAGATGGCAGTAAGTCGTGTGGCATGTGGCCAGTGCACTGTCACTAAGAATAATTAAAGTACAGCACTGAAATGTATGGCTTCATTTTCTTCTTTTTAAATAAGTAACACTAGACTGAATCATGTGTATACGACCATGTCCCTTGTGTGTGTGTGTGTGTGTGTGTGTGTGGTGACTGTTAGTGACCTAGAAAAATAGCTGGAGAGCTGCTGGTTGAAGTCTGGGAGGGCGTTGCAAGTCTTTGAGCTGATGGTGGTGCAGGGGAAGGGGGTAAAGTAAAAAAAGATACGTTCCCAGAGAACATGATATGCGTGATTTCTGTTCCAGAGGGCAGAGATGGCAAAACTTGGATTCTAGATCTCCAATGCAACACACTCCGGCCTATTCCCCACAGCCAGCACCTGCAGCTGCTTATGAGGGTGTGTGCAAACTGCGGCTCTTCACAACGGCCGGCGCGCGGACCACCTTTACCAACGAACATGCTCCTGTGCTGAGAAAGGGATAGCAAATTGCTAGGCTAATCGTGGCATGGTTTCAGAAAAGCCGACGTTTGGGGTTCAGTGTCCTGAATTGTCTTGTCACATAATCCTAAAGCATTGCATCGTTAGGGGCAAGAACACTGTTTCTTTGTTCTAGTAGATACGGTTTAATACAATGATCAGGAAGAATCAATTTCACAGTTAGAACTAAAGACTGTACAGGCTACTAAATCAAAGAATTAAAATCCGTCCTTTCTTTCATGAAGCTGACAGTTTCTTATCTCCTTAGAATCAATGAAACTGGCCACCACCCCTGATTAAAAATTTGGCAAAAAACTTATCAGTCATCCTACTTAGACAAATCTCTCATCTGAAAGCAAACTAGCAATGAGTTCTGCATTGAAAAACTAATTTACAGCTTCTGTTTTGACAGAATTGCTCCCAATATGCTCATCTTGATTCTTTAGTTCAATACTGATCACCATTCCAAGTTAGAACTTCCAGGTAACTGTCTTATATAAGACAGCAACTACTGTATTATATTTTGTCATAGCAAAATATTAAAACTCTAGTGGCCATTTGAAACAGTGAGTCCTGAATAAAAGAGGCAGCATGTAGAAATAGGATCCAGAAAGTAGTTCCAGCAGGAATTCAATTTCATCTCACTACTTTCCATAAAGAAGCACCTTGTGCTCTAAGAAATAGAAAGCTATCATCTGAATTTCCAGTGAGGCAATGCTCACTTATTAAGATTATTATAAAAGATAATAATGACAATGAAAGCATACTGTAATTCTGAAATGCCTATTAAATAATTAGAGTAGTTGAGTGAATCCCCTGTCACCAGGCTAAACTTTACCTCTTATAGTCTCAAAATCTATTACATAATATAAACGACGCATTAGTAATTTATTTTCCTGAATATGAAATTTTCTTGGGCCTGAAGTCCAATTATGGGCTTGTGTCAAAGCTGACGCCTTTTTTAAAAAATCTTCTCATCCACTCCAATGGCCTGCTGACCACAGAAATATTAATGTAAAATATCAGAATTGGGAAAGGACCTTAAGGGATTTGCCATTTTAAACTTCTTTTCAACTTAGGAATTCCTTGTTAAAGAAGATTTCTGCCCCATAGTCATCCTGTTTCTGCTGAATGTAAAACTAATATTAATAAATGGAATCTGGGGTGCGTCAGTTCCTGGTCACGTGGTACAGTTAGGTTTCGTCAAAAAAATGACCCAAATGCCAAAGCCACACACCCTTCCCCTATGGATTAACAGCAGCCCTTCCATAAGTCACACTCTAGCGATTATCAAAATCTGTCTGCCGCTTCTCTTCAGCCTAAAGAAGCCCCAAATGGCTTATAGATAATAGAGGAGCTGGAGACTAAAACCAGAAGTGAAAAAGTACTGTAAAAAGGATCTGATTATTCACAATGGAATGAAAACCGGATTTCAGGTTTACAAGATTAAGTCCAATTCAGATAGAGAATTTTCCTAGATTTAAATCAAAACCGAGAAAAATAACAGCTGCACAGACAACTATATAAACAAGCATAAACATATCCACTGTTTGTCAGCACTTTCTTTATGCTCAAGGGCTGAACGTTTAAATTGGAAGATGATCCATTTCTGTTGCAGATTACTACCACCTTATATTTATGTAGGGTTTTTGCCTACACTTATTGCTTCATACACAACTGTAAAAAAGATAGAAGATAAAATCAAGAGGAAAAACCAACAAGTTTTCATGTTAACTATTGGTTAAGTAAATATACTAACTTTTCCCTCAATATAAATTTTGAAAGAGAACTGGGAAACATACCCCAAATACTATTTCTAGAAAGAGAAAATAGCTCAGCACTGATGAAGATCATCTCATGGTTAGCTCACAGATGATTTTTGCCAGCAAAATCAAATGTATAAAGAAATTAAGATTGAGAAGAACCTGACAAGGACAAGAAATACATTATCAGGGACAAGTGAAAATGATTTAAACATTTGCTTTCACCTGTGAGATGATCACCCAATTGCCCAAGAAAGGACTATGAATTGCATTTTGCTTTTGAAAATAATAATATGGCAAAATTTTGATTGAAGTCTTCACGTTGCTCCTTCAAAATCTGAATGCTCATGCAGTGACATGAGAAGATAAAGTTGTAGACACCAGCTTTGAGAACTCTGATAATGAAACTTGCTTTACGAAGTGGGGTAAATTATAATAATTTCCTAGGAATGCTGCAACGAAGTTCCACAAACACAGTGGCTTCTAACAACATGCATTTGTTATCTTACAGTTCTGGAGATCAGAAGTCTGAAATGAATCTTATGAGGCTAAATTCCAAGTGCCAGTGGGGCTGCACTCATTCTAGAGGCTCTAGAGCACAGTCTGTTTCCTTGCCTTTTCCAATATCTAGAGGCCACTTGACATTCCTTGGCTCACAGCCCTCTCCATCTTCAAAACGCACTGGTCAAGCTGTTTCCATGCTCACATTACCTCCCCTGACTCTGATCCTCCTGCCTTCCCCTTAAGGACCCTGGAATTACACTGGGCCCGCCAGATCACCCAGGACCACAGCCCAGAAAGGTTCCCCACGTTAAGGACTCAAGTGATTAGATTGGGCCCTTTCAGATATTCCAGAATAATGTCATCATCTCAAATTCCTTAACCTAAGACATCTGCAAAGTCTCCTTTGCTAGGTAAAGTAGCATGTTACAGGTACTAGGGATTAAGCAGTTGTCATCTTTAGGGAGCATTGTTCAGTTTACCACCTGAATTAACCTGAATGGCAAGGTCTAAAGCCACTAGTTGCCTATAGACACAAACATTTCATGTCTGTTCCTGGTTTGCTGTATCCAAAGCCAAGAAAGAATTTTAGAATACAAAAGGTTAAGAGTCACGTTGTTATGAAAAATTGTCTTCAAGCAACTCACAAATATATGAATCTCAAATATGAGAACTTCAACTACTAGTAACATGTGACTTATTATACACCTTACAATAAAGTAGGCACTAAAGTTTAGAGTTTCTGATAGAATATACAGTTTACTAAAATTACTAACATGTATTCAATTTATCCCAACCGTTAGCAGCTCTAAATTGCCATCTCTTACACTCCTTTGCAAGAAAAAAGATTATTTGGTTTGTGATCATCCTCTGAAATTCAACCCTAATACACTGATTGCCACACTAGAAAAAAAATTTTTTTTTTCCTTGGGGCCATGGTGTTTTATTACGAAAATAGAATAAAAACTTCAAAAACAAAACAATCCTTTCTAATTTAATGAAAAATTTATTTTTTATTGTTTTCTGTCCATGAGTTATGCAACTTGAAAAATAGTTCACGCGACTCTCTAGGTGAAGAGACATGTGAGTTGCATATGCTTCACGAGGCCCTGGGCTCAAAACTAACATGAGTTAAATACAACTCACATGGCAGTTGCGTGAAACTACATACTACAAGCTGCATCACCATGTACTCTTTTCCATTCTCCTTTGCTGGTTCCCCTTCACTTTCCCAACCTATAAACGTGAGGATCCCCAGAACTCACTCTGTGGGCCTCTTCTCTTTTTACGTATACCCCTTGTTCTCTCACTGGGGTTGATGGTTTGGAAACATCTAGAGACATTTTGGGTCTTTACAATTGGACAGCCTTCTCTGCAAAAAATTACCCAGCCCAAAAATGTCAATAGTGCCAAAGTTGAAAAACCCTGGACAAGAGAACTATAGAGAGAGAAAATAAGAAAAGAGAAATCAGAAAACTCAAGAGAGTGTATCTCAAAATTTGACACAGCTTCAAAAATACATTGACTGGTTGGGGTGATGCCACTCGAATCTCAGATACACTCAGGCTGATTGCTTCAAAGCAATTCTAAGCACAGAGTAAATAAAGGAAGCTTCTCACTTCAAATCATCGAGCAATTCAATTTAAAATGGAAAACAAAATAAAACAACCAATTGGGGTCAAGATATTACTCCCTTCACTGTTCTAGAATTAGGTTCCCTTCTGACTACCATGGACCATGGTTTGCGGCCCCATGAAGGCTGGTGGATTCAATCCTTACAAATTATTCATTTGCTGCAATGCTTCCCTTGCAAGAAGGTCACTTAGAACTGCATTTTCAAATATATCTCCTGACAAGAGACAAGGGAATAATCTGAAATGAAAAGAACCAGCCTTGGTCGGGCGTGGTGGCTCACGCCTGTAATCCTAGCACTCTGGGAGGCCAAGGTGGGAGAACTACTTGACCTCAGGAGTTCGAGACCAGCCTGAGCAAGAGTGAGACTCCATCTCTACTAAAAATAGATAAAATTATCCAGGAATGGTGGCACATGCCTGTAGTCCCGGCTACCCGGGAGGCTGAGGCAGGAGGATCACTTGAGCCCAGAAGTTTGAGGTTGCTGTGAGCTAGGCTGATGCCACAGCACTCTAGCCCAAGCAACAGAGTGAGACTATGTCTCCAAAAAAAAAAAAAAAAAACCAGCCTCCATAGCCATTGCCAATAAACCCATGCACCAAGTTCAAATTCTTTGAGTAGAATTTCCATTATTCCAGCTATCTTTTTATTAGCCAGTCCTGTAGTACAAGGCCACTCTGTGATGGCCAATTCCAACGTAGCCCAGGACAGGGCGATGTTACCACCATTCTATTCTCTGTTTCAATGTATTCAACTTTCTTTCTTAGATTCCACATCTATGTGAAATCATGCAGTACTTTTCTTTTTATGTCTAGCTTACTTCACTTAGGACAATGTCTTCCACTTCCATCTGTGACGCTGCAAATGACAGGATTTCATTCTTTTTTATGGCTAAATAATATTCTGTCGTGTATGCATACCACACTGTCTTTATCCATTCATCCTTGATGGGCACTTAGGTTGACTCCACAATCTCGGCCATTGTGAATAGTCCTGCAACTCACATGGGCGCACTCTCGGAGTCAAAGTATGCAGGTCTCATAGCAATGAAAGACATGAACTTTTTAAAATTGAGAGTGGGAGTAGCTCTATTTTCAGAATTATAAAGAAAATAGGTTCTATCATATGATAAAGTATGCCCATAGCATGAACAGAATCAATTGCACTGTTTTCTAAATCATTGAATAAATTATTAATCATGTTTATTAGCTACTCTCAGGCCTTTGCTCCCCTACATTGTTACCACGTTGGGAGGCACTGGTTCTCCTCTGTCGATTGTACACGCTGCTACACGAGTTCAACAAGAAGCTGCTGTCCTGTATGTGCCCTGTCACTGGTTTCTACAGAGGGAACCAGAGTAAAACTGGTCAGATAAGTGTGCAGAGCCGGTTTCGGAGGCTATTATCTTTATATCTGTTTACATCATTTCCCACAAAGACTTTCGCTTTTTCTTCTTTCCTCCTTCGTTCACATGTTCAAACTACCCTCCCCCCCCCAAAAAAAGATAAAAAGACCTTTTGGGGGAAAATTCTTAAAGGAAAAAGCTCAAGATTCCTCATAAAGTAAGGAATTTAAGAGCACAGCTCCCATTCCTTCATAAAGTGAAAGAGGACTTTGTTTTATTTTTAAAAGCTTCTTTGTTATTACTAGCTCGTGAGACAGAAGAACGACGTCTTCTTCTTTGATCGCATGTCAGGTGAATCCCTGAACGTGACTCGGGCACGAGCGGGATTTATCAAGCATGGCTTCCGAGAATCGCAATGCCCACGGCACCCTTTGCTTCAGAGTTTCAGAAGGAAGGAAAACCGCCTAGAGAGAGAGGAGCGAACGTCCAACTAGAGGTTCCTGTGAAAGCCGGCAGGTCAACATGTCTTCCCACGTTCCCAAGAGCATCTTCGGGGAGGTGCACTTCCGGGACGCGTACTTCCGGGACGCGCACTTCCGGAGACGTCTCCTTGACGCGGCCGTGCTGGCGCGCATGCGCATCGCCACAGGACAGCAACCGCTCTGCACCGCCCAGCTAGGCTGTCCCTTTTCTACTCTGCCTATTTGTCAGGACTGATTGACTAAGCGCTGAGACTTGACACTAACAGTATTCTTGACTTAGCTCCGGTCACACGGAAAGGTTTTCCTGCTAAACGGGGCGGGGCGCGGTGGGGGAGTGCTAAAAAAAATAAAGGATTTGACAAGTATTTATGCAAGATACTTTCTTGAGTCTCAAGCACTTCTTAACCAATTTGAGGAATTCTAGACACCTGAGTGGTATAATAACAGTTAAAAAGTGTTTACTGAACATCCACAGGTTGCAACTCTTCACGCAGGTCTCCTATGGGAGCTTACCGCTCCACTATAGACACAACGTCGAGGCCTGACTTAGAAGGCACAACTGTGCATGGCTTCGGCCATTAAAATAGACTGTGTTTTAATTTGGTTGAAATGAGAGTAACTTTTTATTAAATTGAGCACTTGCTATATTCCAGGCACTGTTCCAAGAACTTGGAGATACACACACACACACACACACTATCCTGTTACACTTTTTAAAAAAGCCACCATCGTCCCTGTTTTGCAAAGAAACTAAGGAACAAGATTAAGTGTGTTGTACAAGAATCCATAGTTTTTTTTTGTTTGTTTGTTTTGTTTTGAGACAGAGTCTCACTGTGTTGCCCAGGCTAGAGAGCCATGGCGTCAGGCTAGCTCACAGCAACCTCAAACTCCTGGGCTTGAGCGATCCTCCTGCATCAGCCTCCCAAGTAGCTGGGACTACAGGCGCGTGCCACAGTGCCCAGCTAATTTTTTCTATTTTGAGTTGTTTGGCTAATTTCTATTTATAGTAGAGACAGGTCTCCCTCTTGCTTAGGCTGGTCTCGAACTCCTGAGCTCAAGCAATCCCCCGCCCCCTCGGCCTCCCAGAGTGCTAGGATTACAGGCGTGAGCCACCGAGCCCCGCCCAAATCCATAGCTTTTAAGAGAGAGAGTGCTGGGATTTAAACTTAGGCTGTAGGGTGTCAGAGCTTGTGGTCTCAACTACTACATTGCATTCTTACCTAGAATGTTATACTACTTCTCAGTTGCTCCTTTTAATAGAAGTAGTTTTTTATCACCACTTTTTCCAACTGCTCTCACACCCCATCATTATTTCTGACATTCAAAAATGTAAATCACTTACACTTGCAACCCACCTTTTCTCCAAGAGAGTATTCCTTTTTTTAAGTCATATTCACAAGGCTTGATTTTTTTATAGAGAGAAAAGATCGTGAGAAGATAAACTAAAAAAATAGTGCCTCTGCTTTAGAGGCTGAAACATCCAGAGTACTTCCCCCAAAAGTTACTGCATGCTTGAAGCTGACTACGCCTTTCCCATGGAATTATCGTCTGCCTACTTTGTTGTATGCTAGCAGCTATAGTCTCTTGACTGCTTGAAGACAGGATGTGCTGTTAAGATCTCTGGCATATTACACGGTTATTCTTTGTCTTCTCACTTCGACTGACTTATTCTGTAGTTCCAGCTGCCCAAAAGGACATATAATCTTCCTGTGCTTTAGAATCCTAAAATCCAGCACTCTGGGAGGCCGAGGCAGGAGGATCGCTCAAGGTCAGAAGTTTGAAACCAGCCTGAGCAAGATCGAGACCCCGTCTCTAATAAAAATAGAAAGAAATCAATCGGACAACTAAAAATATATATACAAAAAATTAGCCGGGCATGGTGGCGCATGCCTGTAGTCTCAGCTACTTGGGAGGCTGAGGCAGGAGGATTGTATGAGCCCAAGAGTTTGAGGTTGCTGTGAGCTAGGCTGACTCCACGGCACTCTAGCCTGGGCAACAGAGTGAGACTCTGTCTAAAAAAAAAAAAACAAACAAAAAAAACTAAATAGAATCCTAAAATCCAATATAGAAAAGTTGTTGAGGACACAAATGTACAGGACTATATACGAGGAAATATAAACATTGAATCATACAAAGACAAGATCTTTTGTTGTTGTTTTTCGGAGACAGAGTCTTGCTCTGTCACTTGGGCTAGAGTGCAGTGGTGTGATCATAGCTCACTGTAACCTCAAACTCTTGGGCTCAAGCGATCCTCCTACCTTAGCCTCCCAAGTAGCTGGGATTACAGGCATGCACCACCACGCCCGGCTAAATTTTTCCATTTTTTTGTAGGAATGGTCTTGAATTCCTGGCCTCAAGCAATCTTCCGGCTTCAGCCTCTCAAACAAAGTTCCAGGATTACAAGCATGAGCCACCTTGCCCAGACCAAAGACAAGATCTTTATACTTCTGTACATAATATATAGTCTTCATTACCAGCCAACTACCTTGTTTATTTAAATATGAATGTCATTAACGTTACAAAGTAGATTATAGGCTCTGTAGACTATAGAAATATTAACAGATTTGACATTGTCTCTAAAATGTTCAAAATGCTTTTACATGGTTTTACTTTTGTCTACTTCTCTGAAATCATGCCATAACTTCCCTGGCAGAGCCATAAGGTCATTCCCCAAAGACATCCCACTCCTTTGCCCCACCCTCCTTCCCACATGCTGTTCCGGCTACCTTCGATCGACGCTCTTCCCACCCAACCTTGTCATTTTATTCATCTCTGTGACCTGTGACGATATTCCACGACTGCTTCTAGGTCAGGGTGCTTACCCCTTCCTTCATCACCACTGTGCTTTCTGTATATCTTTCACATACCTATTGTAGTACTTATCTCTTTGTATTTCACATGAGTTTATTTATTTATTTAATTTTTTTATTTTTGAGACAGAGTCTCACTCTTTGCCTGGAGTAGAGTGCCGTGGCGTCAGCCTAGCTCACAGCAACCTCAAACTCCTGGGCTCAAGCGAGCCTCCTGCCTCAGCCTCCCAAGTAGCTGGGACTACAGGCATGCGCCACTATGCCCGGCTAATTTTTTCTATATGTTTTTAGTTGGCCAATTAATTTCTTTCTATTTATAGTAGAGACGGGGTCTCCCTCTTGCTCAGGCTGGTCTCGAACTCCTGACCTTGAGTGATCCTCCCGCCTTGGCCTCCCAGAGTGCTAGGATTACAGGCGTGAGCCACCGCGCCCGGCCCAAATAAGTTAATATGTCTGTTTCTCCTTTGAAATCCTGAAGGGTAGGAAGACAGAATTCCTTCAGGGTGACACCAGGTTCTATTTGAAATTCATTTACAACCTGCTTGGGTGGAGAAGCCATTGCCTTCAGAAACCTTGGTGTAGTTGAACAGACAGTTACTGTCGTGGCCTGAAGTTCACCATTAAAAGGGGCCATCCAAGCAAAATCATGGAATTACTGGTTATAAAGATGACTGTTGGCATATCTTATGCAATGTATCTAAACTGAATAATGGTACCAGATAAAATTATAGATGGGAATGAAGCTTGTGTATCAGTCATTATCATGTGTAATCAATAAACGATTTAATTCTCTTGCAAAAAAAAAACCCCCACAAATGTTTATTGTAGGTCAGTTTCTGCATTAGCGTGAGCTGAGAGTAGGTTAGGCAAGACAATAGTTCTGTATTGCAAAGTCATTGTTCTGCCTTGGAGGTGAGAGAGAAAAAGCTCACAAGGTTATGGTCTGACTTAACCCAGATTTGTAAAACTGGCTACATTTCTTTGATGTCAGCAGCCTTTCAAAGGGTATCAATCTGCAGAATAAAGACATGTCATTATCATCAGATATTCTAAGCCAGCTGCAGGCCACGAACCTGGCCTCAGGCAAACCTGCCTGATCATGATTAAACTGTTTGACCTGAAGCACACCTTTCACTTTAAGTCAACAATAGCTGATGATCTTAATTTCTCAAGCTTTGCCCATGACCTCCCATAGATGGCTACATTAAAAAAAAAAAAAAAAAAAAGTTTTCAAGGGAATCTGTGCACACAAGTCAAAAGTGAAATTATAAAAAGGGCCTCAGGAGGTTTCTCATCTCATTAATATCCTCATCTGGCTGTTTGGGGCAGAGACCCAAGCTAGAGCTAAACCTGGCATTTCAGCTGGGCCAGAGCTCCCTCCACTCAGCCTGAAAGTCAAGGGCAGTTCTGGGTGTGTACTAGCTACAATGAGTAAATATCAAGACTGACACAAATTATTTTTAGAGTTAAATCTTTTCCCTTTTCTCTTTGGCTAGATCCACTCTAAGATGAATCAGTCTATACAATCCTCTGTAAAGAGTCAGCAAGGATGAAAGAATATGGACAAAGGCAGCTTTGTGTGACACGAGTGGGCTTTATGGTCAAGAATTCTTATCCAGGCTGGGCGCGGTGGCTCACGCCTGTAATCCTAGCACTCTGGGAGGCTGAGGCAGGCAGATCGCTCAAGGTCAGGAGTTCAAAACCAGCCTGAGCAAGAGCGAGACCCCGTCTCTACTAAAATGGAAAGAAATTAATTGGCCAACTAAAAATATATGGAAAAAATTAGCCGGGCATGGTGGCGCATGCCTGTAGTCCCAGCTACTTGGGAGGCTGAGGCAGGAGGATCGCTTGAGTCCAGGAGTTTGAGGTTGCTGTGAGCTAGGCTGACGCCACGGCACTCTAGCCCGGGCGACAGAGTAAGACTCTGTCTCAAAAAAAAAAAAAAAAAAAGAATTCTTATCCATAACTTTGTATGATAATAAAACAAAAGCAGAGATTTTACCTAAATGACACCGAAATAGCTTGATTATTTATTTTTTTTATTAAGTCGATGAGTTCTGTCAGGTAAATTAACTGAATCTAATTAATACATGTCCTGTATTAATCACTAAAATTTATGTAGCATATATTTATAGAAAACCTATATCTCATGTCTAGTCTCCAAGGCTACCCCAAAGAAGAAAAGTCGTGCATTTTGGTGAAACAGACATACAGAAAAACACATTTTTCTATATTCTTTTCCAACTACAGCAATCCATCTCCAGTCCCCGACAAATGTGTTTTATTTTCAAAGACTAAGGAACGAGAGGAACTGTAGAAATATTATTTTAGTTTTTATTACTCTGGGGTTTCTAGTTTTGAAATGATGTGAATTATTCATGTAGCAAGTATTAACTGAGCACTTACTATGTGCAGAGCACTGTTCTAGGATCTGGGAGTACATCAATAAGCAAAACAGACACAAAAGCCTGCCCTCATGGAGGTAACAAGCCTGGAGACAGACCATAAATAAGAAAATAAATATGTAGTATGTTAGAAGATTATAAATAAATACTATGGAAAGAAAAAGAAAAGTAAAGCAGTGCAAGAGGGAAATGGGATGGAGAGTGAGGGACATATCACAGTTTTAAATAGGGTGGCACATTGAAGAGGTGAATTTGAGCAAAGACTTGCAGCAAGAGAAGGAATAAGCCACTCTGGGAGGAAATGTGTAAGACAGAAATAGCCAGGGCAAGAACTATCACAAAGTTAAATTTTACCAGACTCTGCCAACTTTGTCTTTGGAAAATTCAATATACTGAGATATCATTGGAGCATGAATCTATAAATGCGTATCTGGGCAATAATTCTGCTTCTTTCAGTAACTTTTCAGGTAAATACAGCAAAGTTTGCAGAGTCATAAATATCACTTAGAAGAACGAGCATGAAAGCATCCAGAATTGGTAAAGAACATTTATTAATTTTTAGGAGTAACCAAAATCTTATTGAGAGCGTAGCTATCAATCTTAGTTACTAAGAAATCCCAGAATTTTTGAGTTTCGTGCACTGATACTACCTCTTGGGAATTAAGTTAGACAGTCTGCAGACAGAAGATTAGAAGATACCATGGTAGAGTATTAAATTAAAGCAGATTTAAAGTAGCTTGACACTAGAGATGAATTTATTTAATCTTTCTGCATAAAGAATGTGTTTATTGTTCTTTCAAGATTTCCTCATGCAAACACAAACCTGAATATACAAAAGCAAAGGCTGGTTCTTCAAGAAATGGCTGGGATTACTTCTCAACTAGATGGAATGAGATTTTCTACAAGTACATTCATTCTGCTTCACTGGCAGACTGTGTTTAGGTTCAAGTTGCAAAGAAGTATAATGATTTCTGACAAGGACAAGAAAATATGTTTTTCTTCATGAGTCAGCAGAAGCATACGGGACAGAAGTGACTTTTTATGTACACTTCTCTACGTGTGCATACTCAGAAGCAAAGCCTCATGGTTGGTACTGTGGAAGTCAGAACTTTTGTGGGGGAGAAAGGCAAATGAGATGAAGAAAACATGACCTTCACACTAAAAAAAAAGGGAATTAAGTGATTTTTTTCAGAAACATACTCTAGCAACTATCTATTTCTCTTTTTAAAAATTAAGCCTTTTACTTTAGAGCTTAACGGAGTTTTCAATCAAGTAATAACAACACTACGTACATTATAACTCGATCCCAACTTTAGGAAGCCCTCATTAAGTGGAAACATAAACATTTCCAAGATAAGATATGGTTGTTGCTTTATCTTCATATCCTTGTAGAACTCAACGGGACCTCTCTGTGAATGAAAGGCCAAGACTCTATCAATACATATAAAGAAAGAGATGAATAAAAATCAATTTTCCTTACTCTATTATAAAGATACATTGAGGTAGCTGGGTTTTGCTTGATTCTTAACTTTTACTTATGTTTGTGTGAATCATAAATTTTAAAAGACTATGTATTTATTACTTTTGTAATTTAAAGAAACATAGCGTGCACTGAAATATGAGTCTTAGGAGATTTTTAGACTTGAGTTCAAACCACTGCTTCAAGATTAATATGATTATTTGCTTCCTATCTTCAGCCACTACCATCGTGGACTCCTCCGGACTCTGATTTCCCAGCTCGAAGATAACACAACTATGATACAGATCAAAGTCAATTATATCCTACAAAAAACAAAAGACTTCTGGCTCATATCATATTTACAAAAAACCAAAATTAGTGCATTAAAATTAGCAAAGACTTTGGAAAGAGTAAAAATAAAGGGAAAGGAAAAACTGAAACCTAGGAATAACATATTTGTTTTTCTAAATAAGTTATGAGCTATAGCAGGTGAAAGATATAGTTTTCCAGGAATTGCTTTGAAGATGATAGTTTATACAGTCTAATCACAGAGAACAGAAATATTTATTCAATGAAATTTTGCAAAGGCTCTTGGTTTATGGGACAAAATTTTGCTGAATTATTATTACTAAGAAGAGTTTATCTGGGCTGAGAGGAGGGAGATGTTTGATTGATTGATTGATTGATTCATTCATTCATTTAGCTATTCAACAAATATTAAGGGAAAAGTGTGGGCAAATAGAGGCATGAGTGAGAAGGCACATTCAAACAACCAGGAGAAATTTAGAGAGCCTGACCTTCCATTATCAAGAGTGAAGGGGAGAATGTTGGCATGAAGGCCCCAGAAGGAAGTGGAAGCGAAAAGCTGAAGACTCTTACACACCAGGATAAGATGTTTCTTTTTAATCCTAAGAGCAATGGGAAGGCGCTGAAGGTTTTAAATGAATGAAGTCGACGAGCTTGATTTGCAATTATATAAAGATCACTCATGGGTGAAATGAAAGCTGGATCTTGAGGAAGTCTTATGGGAGTGGCGCCTGTTTTAGATAACAGCAGGGCATAGAGCTGAGGACAAGGTAGGCGTCCTGGGCAGAGTGGCCGCAGGAAGCTCCCGAGTCCACACGATCCCAACTATGGAGCATCCAGTCAAATGTTCTGCAGATAAGGGTGTGCGGGGTTGCTCAGCTACCTTCTGCAAACGCTTTTCTGTGCGTGAAGGCCAATAGCAAAGTCTGATATTCCCTCATTTGTTTTGGTGCTTATCATGTTTTAGATATAAAATCACACTCCTCCCAACATGTGTCAACTACCAGTATGCAATCATGTTTCAGGACTAAGAACACAGTCATCCATGTTCCCAACCAACAAGACAGAACTTGCAA
Source organism: Cheirogaleus major (assembly GCA_963574435.1). Classification (NCBI taxonomy): domain Eukaryota; kingdom Metazoa; phylum Chordata; class Mammalia; order Primates; family Cheirogaleidae; genus Cheirogaleus; species Cheirogaleus major. The sequence goes on along the minus strand of CAUYPO010050367.1, from coordinate 26,103 downwards.
AGGAAGGTTCTCAGTTCACTTGGAACATGTTCTGGAAGACACAAGAAAGGTTGGACTGATGAGGATAGATTGTGTGCGCTGCTGAATTATCAAGCTTTTATAAAATCAAGTTTTTAAAGTACAGGTTTATGTTGCTTTATGCAACAAATGTCACCCAGGAAAATTAGGCAGAAATCTTTTTTCTTAAAACTGAATTGCATTTTGAAAATATCTGGGGAGCTTTCCTATTTAAGAGAAATGTAATGATCAGTATTTGTAAAGATCAGATCTTGATACTGTATTGTATCTTTCTCAAGTGAGACATATCTCTACTGAATTGCTCTCAATCATAGCCAGCAGAGGACAGAATCTTCCCCAGTGCTATCTATCTCCTAGAAAATCCCTGAGTCTCTCAAGAGATGCTACAACACCAGGGCAGACATTATAGTAAGTGATGTACCCCCAAGCTGTCCTTTGAGTGTAGCCCTAATGCCATTGATCTGGATCAAATGTGAGGCTATCAAAGTATGGCAGTGTGGCTGATCTCACATTCTCAATACCCTTTTTCTCTCTCTCCCTTCCAGAGGCTGGTCTAAGCAACAGCCATGTGATGAAGTCACGGCAGTGAGTATGAAAGTAGAAGTGGCCAGGTAGGCTTTTCACACCTACCCACGTGGTTGCATATCCCTTTGGGGTTTTAGTCCATCGCTCCTTTCTTCTCTTCCTAGTCACGGACCTGATTGCGACTGCACTGTCTTAGAGCCACGGGGCAACACACACGAGAAAGGCAGACAACAGAGTGAATTATGAAATGAGCTTTAGTCTCCTGACGGCATCACTCAGCTGCCTTATCAGCCCTAGATTGCGTACCTGGGTCTTCTGTTAAGTGAAATAAGGAAATCCCCATGCATAATTAAGATTCTATTTATTGATTTTTCCATTATTTCCAGCCCAACACAATCTTAATCAATACCCTGAATTTCTATTGAAACTTCTCTGAATATAACCAAGTTCTGTTGCCACTGACGGTATGTGGAAATGCGTAGTGACTTAACAACATGGGCTAGAACTAGCGAGCCAATTCCTTCAAAATGGAAACATACATATAGTGACATCTGCATATGCTATAAAGACACTGAGCTGTTTGATTTATAACCGTGGCATTACCTTAAGACAGAGGGAAAACAAAAACAAAAAACCCTCCATACACTTCCTGGGCATTTTGGCCATAACTATTCTCATTTAGTGAAGCTTGATTGGTCAAGTATTAAAAATGACTGAGCCCAGTTTGCAAAAGCAGTACCAACACGGTAGCCCAAGGCAAAGTAACTTCCCCAAAAAATAGAAGGACAAGATGTTCTGTGAACGTGTAGTGTATGTTTCTTCAGTGTCTTGTTCAGCCAATGAGGAAAGGGCATTGCCTTTCTTTTTACCATTAGTCACTTCTCAATAAATGTGAGATCCTGTTGAGCATCAAAAAAAAAAAAAAATGCTCTGTGAACAATTTCAGGCAAATTTTAGTAAAGAAATTAGCAGTATACAAACCAGCCAGAGTCTGCCACCGTCCATCTGGCCAAGAGTTGGATGGTTTTTTAAGCAAACACATTATGTAGGTCAAAGGCTGCAATGGCTACAGTACTGATTCAGGAACACTACCTGTCTGGCAGGCTCTGAGGTTTTCAGACTAGTTTATATGCATGTGACCATTAATCATTTTGGGATATCAAAGACAGCAAATTTATATTTCTGCATGGGTGTGTATTTAGGCATTTAAAAGTATATAAATATAGGTAAGTACACATTTCTGCTCAAGGAGATAGTATGCAAATTTAACACATATAAAGATTATTAGAGGCTTCTCTCTTACTCCTATGTAAAAGCTCTGGCTGCACTGTTTTGTTTTGGGAGTTTTTTTGTTTGACTATAACAGAATTTTTTTTATACTTAAAGAAGCCTCCTAAATCACTAATGTTTGTATTATGCTTGTCTACACCTTGGATAGTGAGTTGAAAATAATGAAGCACTTGTGAAATATCTGCCACAATGCCCCATTCCCTGCAACCCACCCATTGCTTCAAACTGTGATTCTAATTTACATGGAGGGAAACTGAGTTCCGAAGAGATGAGACACCCTTCTCAATGGCAGGAGTCACGAGAAGAGCTAGAAGAATTTGGGATGCTTAACTCTAGAGTTGTAGGGATTATTTTATTAATCTGAACTATTCAAATTGTTTGTTTATATTGATCAAAATTGGCTACAAAAATTCACCCCAGTTCACTTTATGAGAGGCAATCTTTTTCTCTTGAAAACTAAAGCGACTTTTTTTTTTTTATAGATGAGTTATCAGCAACAAATCCAAGTTCATACAGTGTATGTGAATTAAAAATATCATCAAGGACTCCAGCTGATTTACTTATTTATTCACATTTATTGAATATCTATAATAACCATAAAAAGTACTGGTTTTAAAAAAAACACAGAAATTCGGATTCTATAGGTCCTGTTGGGGTGAGGAGGGCCCAAGAGCATGCATATCAAGAGCCAAATGATTCTGATGTAGCGAGGAAGACCCAGGCAGCCCACTTTGAGAAACGCTGCTCTATCTACTTCCAGATGCTGGTGACCACACATCTCAAGCTGTTTATAGTCTAACTAACATGCACTGTGCACTCTAAAAATTCAGAAAGGTATAAAAAGGATAGGAGAAGAACATACAGAAAGAGATGGGCGAAAATTATGCAGAAATGACCGCTTTTAAAGGAATAGCCAAAGAAGAGCAGATGAAGCGTGCTTTCGAGGGAGGAAGAGTGGGCACAGCCCCTCAGTGGGGTGTGGCACCATTTGAACAACCTGAACACCTGCTTGGACAAGTATCTTTAATGGCTTTTATGCCCAGATGGGCCTAGTTTTAACTTTTATCCGGAAGACGCAGGAGGGTTTTGAGTGAAGGAGGGGAGGCACAGTTAGATTAAACTGTAGACTAGGCAGCAGTAAGGGGGAGGGCAGAGGGGAGGGAGGAGTGCATGGAACCTAATGAGAGGAGGCAGCTTACTGCCACTCTCGTGGAGAAAAGACGCCGGTGATAGTGGAGGCAGAGAGAGGTGAGTGGCTCCGAGAGATGGTAACCCAAAACGGAGTAATCATTTCCTGTGTTTATGGCAACAAATTCAACAGAGAGGTCTTGGCAGGTGACTTAATGTGGGGCGAGGGGAGAAAGAGAGGTTAAGTGGTGATTCTTGGATGGTTGGTGTCAGTTTGGTGGGTAGAGTGTAAGAGTGTCGTGTTAGTATTTACTAGTAGAAATAGTTAACAGGGCTGTAGGACTCACAGAGATAGAAAGAAATCTATCTACAGGGTGTAGGACTTAGAGATATCAAGGCTAAAGATATCTGTTTGGATGTCATCCGAGAAGACAGAGCACCCCAGGCACATACTTTGCTCCCATTCCTGAGAAGGATGTTCATCTGTCAGGAACACAGGAGCAGGTTGAACAGACATGGGTGGTCATTGGTAGGTTCTCAATTCTCTGTTAATAGAGTCTGGGTGGTGGCAGTTGACGTCATGGACAGGAATGAAGTCATCAAAGGGGAAGACTCCACAGGTCATGGTGGAGCCTAATCTTGGGGGTAAGGGGCGAGCATCACCATTTAAGGGGGAGGTGGGAAAGAAACAAGCAGAGAAGATTGAACAGACACAGCCAAAAGGTAAGAAGAAAACCAAAGAGTATTACAACCAAGGTTAAGGAACAGAGAGGAGGTCAAGTGTCACAGAGCAAATCAAGGTAGATAAGAACCGATGAGAGGAGTGGTCTCTTGTGACCCACCAGGACTAATCAGTCTGTGAATGGTTCATTCATTTCTTAGACAAATATTTGCTACAATCCCTGGGTGCCAGGTGTTATACAAATAGACCTCAGCCTTCAGGGACAGCCTCATCCTATTTTGGAAGGCGAACACTATGTGAAAAATGTGAACTACGGCTTATTTAAAAAGTGGCATTGCACTTGGGCACCAGGGCAGGAGGTGGTGTGACTTGCTTTGGGAAGATGAGGCTACCCAAAGGGAAGGAAAGAAAAGGCACCGGCCTCCCATCCTGCTTAACCCTTTACTTAACTCCCAAGTCTGTTTAGAGAGCGAAGTTCTAGGCTATAGAAGTCCTCATTTCCCAGAATACTCCCCTTTATTATACTCCCATATTAAAAGAAGAAAATTAAGATAGGAAAAGTTAAATTCAACAAATTGAGCTATTAATAGAAAAAGTTCATCTCATAGTAACTTAGCCAAGCATTGATTCAATGTCTGTTTCCTAAAACTACCCTAAAAATGTAACCTCTAAATATCCAAAATGACAATTTCTAGAAAGCCTGTCTGTACACCTTTAGAAAAACAGAATTAATAATAATATCCATAGTACTTTCACAGAGTAGGCCCTGTGATGATTTTCATTTATCCTTTTATTTATTCAACAAAGATTTACGGAGTTCTTGCTAAGCCTTGAGCTCATGAAGCCTACATTCTAACAGGAGACAGAAATAAACATAATGCCCTGAGGATCTATAACAATGTCATAATGATATAGGTTGCGCACAAAAGAAAACAGAGCAAGTAGACCAGGAAGGACAAGGCTTTGTTAGGTATGCTTGCCTCATATATTGAGTAAAAACATGTGAACATGGAAGAACAAGATAGGTCATAAGAAAGTATTATTATTATTGAGAAGGGGTATCACTCTGTTGCCTGGGCTGGAGTGCAGTGGCATCATCACAGCTAACTGCAGCCTCAAACTCCTGGGCCGAGGCCATCCTCCTGCCTCAGCCTCCCACCACGTGCTAGGATTACAGGTATGAGCCTCCATGTCTAGCCAAGAAATTATTATTATTTTTTAATTACGCTAAGTCAGCATGGTGGGACTATTTCAGGCTGTAAGAAAACAAGGTCTCTGCTGGGACATGTATCGTGGCTGGACAAAGAAGGGTGGAGACTGGGGCACATACATTCCAAAACGAAGGAACCATATGGAACAAGGGCTGGAGAACGCCCAGAGAAGGAAGGCTATTCCAGTTTGGCAGACGTGTCCCACGTTTGGAAGTGATGATGTGAGAACTAAGGTGGAAGACACAGTTTGGAACAGAACAGCGAAGAGCCTCGAACTCTAGGGTGAAACTCTGAGGACCATCACTAACCGAGCTGGAAGACAGAACCCTTTTATCATGTGGATGAACGACTGGCTGAAGATGAGAGCCTCGCCCCACGGCTAACAAGGAGGTCAGTAACAATAATCTGAGGACGCCTAACGAATGAGATCTCTTAAACTAGCACCAGCGTCCAGCGTTGCTTGGGACTTTTCAGGCACTGCACACTTTTCAGGCACTGCACTGAGCACTCGATGCCGATTCCTCCTTTCATCTTCGCTCAGCTCCGCTGGGTGTACGTGCCGTCCTCATTTACAGATGAGGACACGCAGCACACAGAGGGTTAAATCACTTGCGACATTTGCGCAACTGGTCAGTAGTGGAGTTCTGGGTTCAAACTGGCCTCTGTATGACTCCAAAGCCAAGGTCAGCAACTTGGGGGGCAAAAATTATGATTTAATTGGCAAATGTGAGAAGGGGTCAGAAACACGTGAAATGAAGTTCAATAATGACACACGTAGGTGGCAGGGTAGTCGACTAGGGAAGAAAGGCAGACACCAAAATTTTCAAAAGGGGTAAGCTCAAGGGGCAGGTAAAGGCCCGGCGCGGTGGCTCATGCCTGTAATCCTAGCATTCTGGGAGGCTGAGGCGGGAGGATCGCTCAAGGTCAGGAGTTCGAAATCAGCCTAAGTAAGGGCGAGATCCCCGTCTCTACTAAAAATAGAAAGAAATTAATTGGCCAACTAAATATATATAGAAAAAATGAGCCAGGCGTGGTGGTGCATGCCTGTAGTCCCAGCTACTCGGGAGGCTGAGGCAGGAGGATCGCTTGAGCCCAGGAGTCTGAGGTTGCTGTGAGCCAGGCTGGTGCCACGGCACTCTAGCCCGGGCAACACAGTGAGACTCTGTCTCAGAAAAAGGGTAGGGGGCAGGTAAAGGGCTTGGTGGGGAAGAAGCAGACCAGGGGAGGGACTGCAACGTAGGGATGTCTCTTCCCTCCCTCCCGCCCTCGCCCTCTGCTCAAGAGCAACCGTGGTCAAGGCCGCCTGGAGGAACACTGGAGTTATCCTGCTATTCTTAGCTCTGTTCTGTGCAGTGCCAGGCACCAAGACAATCGGCGTTCAGAGAAGATCCTCAAAGATGAACAAGGGGTCAAACTATTAATATAAGAACCAGGAAGAGAGAAGACCCCTCACAGCTTAGTATGGGGTGTACATAGAATTGGCCTTCATTAACATCACAGGAAGAACTTCAATCAGATGTTGAGCCTGTGTGAGTGTAGGAGAAAAACACGTTTTTCTTCTCAACTTGATGTGCGGTTGGGATGTTGATGATTAAGTCTGGGTTAGTAATGAGAAGGTATCTACGGTGGGCTTTTGAAAGGACTGATCAAGGAGATTTGCCTGTTCATAAGCTGCAACGAACCTGTCCAGAAAATGTAGTTCTATACATTCTTGTTTCTCTGTTATGGTGTTTCTTAGGTTTCTAGACATTTAAAATTCTAAGTGTTATTTTGGTCTCAATTTTCAAGAAAACTTTCTCGAGTTCCCACTTCACTGATAGTTCTGAGTAAAATTCCTACAACTATAGGCTTGTCTTTAATAAAATGTTCATAATATTGACTTATTTAAAACTTCAGAAATGTATAAGTAGTAATAGAGGATGATAAAGAAAGCATGTTCTCCTCCTACCAAAGCCAGGGCTGACCCTGGATTCAGTTGACTGACAGATACAGGCATGTAAATTAGGAGCGATCAGCACTTCCTGATAAACTGAATTAAAGACTGGAGACTAGTCTTCCTATCAGTGTAAGAATATTTTCTTTACCCAGAATAACGAGTTTTGTGGGATCTGCCAGCTGTCCCTAATTATACCGGTGACCGCATTGAACATACTTCTACACTCTGAATAGCTGGCTCTCCTTGTTTCACATCAGTGTTGAGTTTCAGATCCTCCAACTGTTAATTTGTAAAGTTGCTGTTTGAGCAGCTAATGGACAACCACACCATGTCTACCGGGATCCTAATAGAAAGCACACAGAAGTTGGGGAAGGGTGAGAAAGGTAGACTGGGAACAATCAGAGATAGGAAAAGAAAACCTCATCACAGAAACGTCCAGATGTCTTCTGGGATTGTCTATTAAAGAGCTGTGGAACCCACATAATTATCCTCTTTCTTCCTTGTCGGTGAGAAGGCCGAGGGTGCCATGGTACTAAGTACCACACACACATCAGCTCATGCAAAACTTGGCAGGGAAGATGGCACCTTTGGAAATTTTATGGTCTAGTGTCATATATAGGTCAAGAAATAATAAAAATTTCTTTGGTTTCCTTAGAAGACCTAGTGGGGGGAAAAATCAAGAGAACTTTAGATTAGACTTTGAGGCTAATAAGATTAAATGTTAGTTCCTTCCAGCGTTAGAATGCGGGGATTCTCTGATCTGAACCTGGGTCAAGTCTACCCTGGCTGAGTAGAAACCCGAGTTACTGGCTGGTTGCCCTTAGTGATTTTCCACTTCATGGCTGCTTCCTCCTAAGAAGTTCACCATGGTGACTAACTTTCCTTGGGGCAAGGGAAAGTTGGAAAGCAGAGGTCAGAGCAGAATAGAAATGGAGCAAACTCCTCTACAGCCATGGCACCCCGGACGCACCCGGATCCCGTCTGATCTCGGAAGCCAGGCAGGGTCAGGCCTGGTTAGTACATCGGTGGGAGAAATGGAGCAAAGTCATCTCCTACCTGGGAAAAGGGGCCATGTCCCCTGTGAAGCATTAGCCCTACCCAAGATTTTATAGACTATTTTGACTGTACTGTAGACCTTGTTATATCCATGTCACTTAAGTTTACGCTTCTGACCAGGCGTGGTGGCTCACGCCTGTAATCCTAGCACTCTGGGAGGCCGAGGCAGGAGGATTGCTTGAGCTCAGGAGTTCAAGACCAGCCTGAGCAAGAGCGAGACCCCGTCTCTATTAAAAATAGAAATAAATTAATTGGCCAACTAAAAATATATATAGAAAAAATTAGCTGGGCATGGTGCTGCATGCCTGTAGTCCCAGCTACTCGGGAGGCTGAGGCAGGAGGATCGCCTGAGCCCAGGAGTTTGAGGTTGCTGTAAGCTAGGCTGACGCCACGGCACTCTAGCCCGGGCAACAGAGTGAGACTCTGTCTCAAAAAAAAAAAAAGTTTACGCTTCTATGAAGTCTATGTAAATGAAAAAGGTAAAAAACGAATGGATTTAATAGATTTGTCATATTTATTAATAAAATCTATTGATTTTTTCAACCATATAACAATAACAATAATGATAGGACCATAAATTTGTCTGGCCCTTTACAAGTCACAAAATACTTTCACTAACATTACATAAATTCCTCGACAACCAAATCTGAGACAGTAACAAATTTTTGGAAAAAACACAATTGACAATGGGCTTACAGATGCCCCCAAATCCCAGCCAACTAGCTTCACGGGCTCCCTCTTTCATTAATTTCAATATAACAAGACTGTGCACATTCATCTGTATTATGCAGGGTTTAATTATAGCTCCTATATCACCTACATCATTCTTATGAGACACACTTACTGGCTTTTACAGACAAGAAAACTGAGGCTTAAAAAACGACTTCCTAATAAATGGCTAATAAATAGCAGATCTGGGTTCAAAGGGAGTCCAAGTCCTTCCTCCACCCCACAGTGTTTCTGCTAAAGTCATTACGGAAATGCACGGAGCAAATCTCCCACCTGATTGCTTAGGTTTCTGTCATGAAGAGCAGTGACCCATTTTTGCAATACACCATGCTCTGTAATTTACTACTGACTTAACTACTTCACTAAAGACTTACATGGAACTCTTAATTGGGTAAACCATTGTCTAATAAACACCACACAAATGGCAACCTCTTTCTGTACAGCCTCATGGTTGTAAAGCAAGCTAGTAATGTATGTTTTGTGGATTGGTGCTAAGAAAGTTCTATATACCTCATAAATTCCACAAATCCTACTGGGTATTTCATATCTATCTGCCAGACCCTGTGCTGGGCACTGGATACATTGTATTGAACCAGTACAAGACTCAGAGACCTTGTTCTACTGAATAAAGGTAGCCATGATCTGAATAATTATGCTGCAATTAAAAAACCATTGCAGATTCAACATCTAAAACTAAAAACATTACTACATCCATAGTACCTAAGCCAAGGACAATGTTCCATCTTTAATGAAGGTTTGCATTAAGTTAAATTATTACACACAATTATACATGTTAATATAGATACATCCATGGATACATCAATATGGATAGGTATCTCTAGTATCATAGAAAACAGTTTTGAAAGGATATTAAAAGTATAATGTCTTAGGGTTGGAGAGTAGGGCAACTTTCATTTCTTTTTAAATTTAAGGAAAAAAGTGAGATTATGGGTGATTGATATTTTCGTGGCTGTGTATTTTTTAAAGAAGAAAATAGATAACAAAATGAAGAAAACACTTTTCTTCTACGAAAGGCTGGTTTTAAGAACAAGCTGTTTAAATTTAGGGATTTAAAAAAATATCAAATCCAAGAATGTTCTCTGAAACTGAGTCCAATACATTTTTATTTGAGTGAGAATTAGATACATTTCTATCTTCTTGGGTCTCTGGTCTGTCAATAGTTTTACTTTTCAAAGATAAAGAGATACATATGCATGTACACAATCATGATGACCTAAGTAACACTCTTCTTATTTACATTTATTTCCACAGTTTTTGCCTAAAGAGACAATTTTTTTTTTGTTTACACATACCGTTTTAGAGAATAAACATGCACACACAAAAAGATTTCCCCTTGCTCTGGTGGACCCCGACTTTTCCTCTCACATGTCCACTCTTTACCTTTTTTTGTAAGTAGTTTGGAAGCAGAGAAGAGAATTGCTGTATGGCTGACCCTACTCTTCCTAGCCACACTGTTTTGACTTAACAGTTTTTAAGCAGAAATGAGCTTTGTTTGCTCACGGTTCTTTTCAGGAAGTCTACTTAACTCTGCCCACCTTTCCCAAAGTCGACTTCAGCTAATCTTTCACTCGTCAGGTACTGATCTCTAACATAACTGAAACCATCGCTGAATCTTCCCAGCAAAGAATCTCAAATTTTCCCACGGTTATACATTGCCTTTTGTGATCTCTGACATTTAATGAACCTTTGCCTTTTGCTTTCCCTGCCAGAACACTTTAACTAACCCATCCCTCAAACGAGTCATTAAGCACCTTTAAGGATAGTTGTGCCACCTGCTCCCTGGTATTCCCTACTGCTGCTACCAGGCAGTGATTATCTGCGACTGCCCTGGTCCCTGGTCCCTGCCTTAGCTGCTGCCGACTCACTCATTTGCTCAGTGACTCAGGTGCTTCATGGGCTGCTGCTGGCTTTACAGCCCTTTATTGCCCATGTCAGAGTAGAGACGGAGCCAGGACTTTCAGTCCTTTTTCTTTCCACAAGAAGATAAAGCCAGGGGAAGACTATACTCAGTGTTTACTTCTGCAACTGCAATGATGGGCTGCTTCTTGCTCCTCACTTCCTAAGTTTTTGTGCATTCAAGTATCAAATCCCTACCAGACTCTACCACTCACTCTGCTAAAAAATAACAGGCCGGGCGCAGTGGCTCACGCCTGTAATCCTAGCACTCTGGGAGGCCAAGGTGGGAGGATCACTCAAGGTCAGGAGTTCGAAACCAGCCTGAGCAAGAGCGAGACCCCGTCTCTACTAAAAATAGAAAGAAATTAATTGGCCAATTAAAAAAAAATATATATATATATAAATTAACCGGGCATGGTGGTTCATGCCTCCCAGCTACTCGGGAGGCTGAGGCAGGAGGATCGCTTGAGCCCAGGAGTTGGAGGTTGCTGTGAGCTAGGCTGACACCACGGCACTCTAGCCTGGGCAACAGAGTGAGACTCTGTCTCAAAAAAAATAAAAAAATAACAAACGTTGACTCTGAGACCCTGATGCTCTAGTTCTTTTTTTTTTTTAAATGCTTCACGAATCTGCATGTCATCCTGTGCAAAGGCCGTGCTAATCTTCTCTGTACCGTTCCAATTTCAGTATATGTGCTGCCAAAGCAAGCACTGAGGCTCTAGTTCTTTTCAATTGTTTGAATGGTTCCCCGTCTTCGATTCTAAGTACTTCATCATTGTAAGTAACCAGGAGATAATATTTTTATGAATTCAAGTTAGCAGCAGATACCCAAGTTTTAGCAAAATCTGAGTCATATTAAACTTGTCTTTATTGCCCAAGTCACTTCAACAACTACTTGTTAGTTGCAACTAAGGGTAAGTTGTTTTTAATGAATACATTAAAATCCTTAAGAAAACTTAAAGATGAACAAAATCTGAATAATATTGTATATATCCATTTATTGCCCACAAAGGTCACCTCTTGGGCACCACAAAAACACTAGTAACCATAGTAACCCCTTCCAGAATGACCATCTAGTATTATATTTGAATGCTTCTTAGATAAGCTCTTTATTACTATCTAAGTAGATGATATGTGAAGGGACATTTAACAATTACTTACTGAGACTATGCAACAATAATAATCTCTGCTGGGCCCCTTGAAGAATGCAAAGCCTTAGGCTTTTTTCAGGCAAGTGTTTTGAAGCCTAGCTGTACTGTAGAGCTTACAATTTAGTCTGAACAAACTATTAACCTAAACTATGTTCTGTTATCCCCAATTTATAGACTATTAAAATACTTATTTTTATGCCCCAGCATTGGTATTAAAATATCTCATTTACTTATTCATTTAACTCTTTATTTGGCAAAAACTTGGTCCATAAAAATTGATTCACCCTGAGGCATGAATGACTGTCAGGTCTCCCTTTGAATCTTTAAATCATTTGGAAAGGATTTTTTTGTTTGTTTGTTTTGGGGTTGTTTTTTTTTTTTTTTCCAAGAGACAGAGTCTCCCCTTGCTGAGAGCAGTTGCCATAATAGCTCACTGTAGCCTCGAACCCCTGGGCTCAGGCCATCCTTTCCTGCCTCCGCCTCCCAAAAAGTGCTGGGATTACAGGCGTGAGCCACCACTTTCCGCCACTGAGAGTTTTACAAAATACAGTGTTTGAGTGCTAACTCCTAGAGAATCTAACTGGTCTGGAGTCGGAGCTGGGACACTGGTGTTTGTTAAGAGCTGCCTAGGAAACTCTCATACTCAGCCCCAGCACATCTGAAAGGTACCTGCAATGCAACAGAAGAATACAACAGCAACAGATCGCAGGGGACACACATTCACAAAAGGGATGTGCCAGAAGATCCGGGGGGGCCAGGGGCGTGCAAGGCCTGAGGAAGCACTAACAGAAGACTGAGAAATGCCGCTGGGGAGGGGGCTCCTTATCCTCAGAACCACTGTGATCTAGGCGGGAGTACTTACACTGGAACATTCGTATGTTATTAGCATAAAAGAATCTTTCTGTGCTTTGGAATTTTAGGAATAATTTTAAAATGCAAGGAATTCAGCTGGTATGGGAGAATATACGTGAAGCAGAATGGCCACCCTAGAGATCGCTCAGCCCTGCTTTGGGAGCATCATCTCTCAACTTTTCCAAAGCTCGGTCCTGCTTCTCCGATCATCTTCCCTCGGCCCACTTCCCAATCAGCAACGTGCCCCCCAAAATGCCTCCATTTCTTCAGTGGCTCAAATAGCAGCATTAGTAACAGTAGGGGCTATGGGACGGTGCCCTTGTAAGGCACGATTGTCACCTGTCCTTGTCCAGTTCCTTATTATTGGTGGCACTATGGTCTCTTTGCAGCTTATCAAATGCCAATGCCCTTTGTGCTCCCTCCCTCGCCCAGTGGAGCTGGCACTGTGACACCGAAAAGGAAACTTGATAAGATTAGAGAAGCACTTTGCCTCTTATTGAATTTCCTCCTCATGGGTGGGATGGTTCCTTTTTCAATTAAATACCATAAAATTATTGTTTCTGAAACGAGTAGCCGTTCTGTCCAGTAGAAATAGAAAGAAAATTTTGATATTCAGAGATATTCCCTGATTGAATTCTCCAAATCAGTAATACCATTCCAATACTAATAGTTTTTTTCTTCTTCTTCACAAAAAAAAGTTATAATTTAGTCAAACCAGAAGTGAAAAAGAAGAAAAAGAAAAAAAAAAAAAAAGGGTTATCACATCCCCGGAGTTATATTTGTGGTAGGCAAGTGGAGAATGCATTCCTGAAGGCCTCAAGAGAAATGATGTCACAGAGCTGAATACAAGCACTGTCCTGGGAACTAGCTTCCTCTTGGCAGATGGTCTCACACCTCTGGAAATTTCAGCCCCAGGGAGAATCAGCAAGTTCTCGCAGACAAATAATTTAAACTGCAAATGTTAGATCCATAAATTTCTTGCACATATATTGTGTTTTTCAGAAACTCATCACTATTCAAGGTGCTGCCATTTAATTTACCATATTGTAAAAAAACACTAACCGCCCAGATGTACAGCCTAGAAAACAGCCCTGGAGCTTCCGTGAATTGGGTGGTATGTAAATTATAAATGATGGTCTGGAACTGGCAGCTCACTTCACTGTTGTGTGACGCACTGATTTTCTAGGCCTGAGTTTAACAGCATGGAACTGGGCTTCAAAAGTATGTATTTTTTGAAATTTTCGCTTTTTTAAAAAAATAAAGTCCTCTGTCGTGCAGATTACTTTTAGACTTTTACTGAGTAAAAACTTTTACTTAGTTACGTAACTAAGTCTTTTACTGCTGACTCTCACTGAGAGAATAATTGATTGACGTTCCCATTTCTCTCAGTAACTGGACCCTTTCTGTATTCCTGCTTATGATTAATAAATAAATAAATAAATAAATAAATAACTGGACCTTGAAAATGCAGAGACATTTGAGTGTTCAGATGGCCGATGGCCACGCCCACTTCTACCTGCAGCTCGGCCAAATGTCATTTGTTCCCAGGATCTTTGCAGTCCAATGAACTTCACCCCGGACATCCCGCCCTTCACTAACTCATTAACGTCCCAGGGTTAAAGGAAATTTGCCTCCCCTGTTTAACAAGAATTAACAGGGTTAATCTTGCTCCCATTCGAAACAATTTGCAAACATTGCTTGCATTCCCATCTGTACCTGCAGAATTACTGCCATGTGATGTAATCAGTCTATTCATTTAGTCTGCCTCAGGAATTTTTGGGAAAACAGTTTAATGAATTAATGTAATAACTAAGAAGTTCAGGAAGTTCAAACCTCCCATAGTAAGAGGAAACTCGTGCTGTCTTTTTTTTTTTTTTTTTTGAGACAGAGTCTCACTTTGTGGCCCAGGCTAGAGTGAGTGCCATGGCGTCAGCCTCGCTCACAGCAACCTCAATCTCCTGGGCTCAAGCGATCCTCCTGCCTCAACCTCCCGAGTAGCTGGGACTACAGGCATGCGCCACCATGCCCGGCTCATTTTTTCTGTATATATTTTTAGTTGGTCAATTAATTTCTTTCTATTTTTAGTAGAGACGGGGTCTCGCTCTTGCTCAGGCTGGTTTCGAACTCCTGACCTTGAGCGATCCTCCCGCCTCAGCCTCCCAGAGTGCTAGGAGTACAGGCGTGAGCCATCGTGCTGTCTTGATAATCAAATCAGTCCTTCCTCCTTTGGGCGGATCGTGGCATTCGCTCACTCATACTGAATAGGTAAACAAATTAATTACTGACTTCCAGTTAATTCCTTCTGTTACCATTTCGTATCCCTTGGCTGGGAGCTTTATTGGCTATGCTACCATTTTTTCCAGTTACCGCCAATCCTACGACATACTGATCCTTCAATATAACTCATCTTTAAATTGTGGTTTTACCTTTTCAATACCTTTATTAATTATACCAACGCCAAGTCTCCTGAAACTATTGTTATGACTTGTTGATTTTCCCTGCCGCAGACGCAGGCTGGCTCGTCCCTTCACCAAGTTCCAGAGAGCCTTAAATCTACCAAGTACCATGCCGCTCTACCATGTAAGAACTGCAGGCTGGAATATAACATGCAGTTACATACAATTTCTTACAAAATCGTGTGAAATCGTGTAAGGAACATCCAACTCCCAATTCCAGGATTTGACGAGGACAAAAACGACCTCATGTGACAGACATTGCTAGGTGTGGCATGTCTCAATGTCAGCACAAATAAGTAGAAGTGAGATTCTCACACAAACTAGACTCCAGTGCTGTTTTTTCATTTATCTTTACCATAAATTTTTTTATGGATCACTTTGAGATTTTTGCTGCATAATACAGATCTTTAGGTCAGATCTGTATGTAACTTGGATCCCCGATGAACAGTACACAATAATAATAACGATACTATAATGGCTTATATATGGTAGTAATAATACACTGTAGTACTACAATAATAATAATATTCCTATACTATAATAAGTTGCAGATACTATTGTGTTCTTTCTTTTAATTCAAACAAACAGAACATAAAAACAAACTCATACAAAAAGTTTAGGTAGGAAGAATTTCAAAAGAATATTAAAGGCCGGGTGTGGTGGCTCATGCCTGTAATCCTAGCACTTTGGGAGGCCGAGGTGGGAGGATCGCTCATGGTCAGGAGTTCGAAACCAGCCTGAGCAAGAGCGAGACCCCATCTCTACTAAAAATAGAAAGAAATTAATTGGCCAACTCAAAATATATAGAAAAAATTGGCCGGGCATGGTGGCGCATGCCTGTAGTCCCAGCTACTCGGGAGGCTGAGGCAGGAGGATCACCTGAGCCCAGGAGTTTGAGCTTGCTGTAAGCTAGGCTGACGCCACGGCACTCTAGCCCGGGCAACCGAGTGAGACTCTGCCTCAAAAAAAAAAAAAAAAAAAATTCTCAAGAAGGATTTCAGCGTCTCTGAGAATTCCATGAGGACTGGGAGAGGTTTCTTTTGTCAGCTTATCTGGCTCTTCCTATGGACAAAAATGGACAGGTGTCCACTAACTAGCAGATTTCTTCCCCAAATTCAAGGCTACCAAAAGTTTTAGGTGACCCTAAAGAGGGTTATGACTCACAACATCCCAAGATAGGACCCAAATACATCATGGGGATCTAAACGCCCCAGCAAAGACACACATGCAGCCAGTAAGTAGTGTCTTCTTGAGCTTCGGGTTAACTGGCAGAACCTGCTGAACCAGGTGACAACCTGGCTGCCGCCAGCCCAGCGGAGATGAGCTGAGGCCTCACAGCCATGTCTAGGCAGGCAAGTTGGTGAGTCGGTGCAATCGTCTCCAGAGATGTATGTGTGTGGGTTTGGAGAAGACATTATTGACCATAGCCTGGGAGCAGGCAGCTGAGGATGTGCTGAAGCTAAACATGAAGCTAGGTGTGAAGTTAGGCCTGGGAGCCCAAAACTGGTTGAACCTTTTTAGGTTCAACCTAAAGGGTGGGGGATGTTTGTAGATCTTGGTAGATAAAGTAAGTGGCCTCTTTCAGATTATTCTAACACCTAAATCATAGATTTTAAGTAAGTCTGAGAATAAGTTTCCAAAGACAAAGCAGGTACAGACCTATAAACAGAAGGATTGTTCAACAGGCCGGAATAAAACCTTTATCAAGATGTTAGTTCCTGGGGACCAAGAACCACAGGACAGCAACAAGTTGGTCTGTCAAGAGGTCAAAGACCTGCTGAATCTCTGTTAATAAATGCTTTTCAAACACAAGCAGGGGAAAATTAGTTTGTTTAGGAACAGACTGAATTCACCTAACTATGCCCCTGAAATAAAGACCGCTTGGTGTTCAAGAACTTCAGTCCCTGAAAAGAAATACAGTCTAATGGCTAAAATCATACAGAACTGCACTGAAAGCCACCTCTGCCACTTAAAAGCTGTGTGGCATTGGACAATTTATTTAACCTCTGGAAGCCTCAGTTTCCTCATCTGTAAAACAGGAAACCAATACTTAGCTGTCAGGTTACTATGAGAATTAAGGGAGATAGTGTATGTGAAACACTTCACCCAGAAGCCAGCCCATAGTAAGTCCTCCAAAAAGGGTAGCTGCAATTACTCTTCACAGTATCAAAGTCCGGCCCTTCCTACACCCAGAACCGCTTGCTGTTTGTGTTGATTAGATAAAGCACACTCTCTGGGAAAGTCTGGCTCTCTCTGTCCTGGATCTTAGTCTCCCCTGGCTCAGAGGCCCAGATTCCCCATGATCTTCTTTGGATTCTCATTCTACAAGCAAAGTAGCTGTCTAGTCTTGCCTCAAACAATCTGCTATGATCTGCATGTATCCCCTCAAATTCATATGTTGAAACTTAGTCACCGATGTGATAGTATTAAGAGATGAGGTCTTTAGGATGTGATTGAGTCATGAAGACAGAGCCTTCATGAACAGGATTTGTGACCTTCTAAAAAGGCTGGAGGAACTAGTGTTAGCCCCTTTGCCCTCCCACCTTTCGACATGTAAGGACACAGCATCCATCCCGCCCAGAGGATGCAGCAATAAAGCACCACCTTGGAAGCAGAAAGACCAGGCCCTCACTAAACCCGAAACCTGCCGGTGCCTTGACCTTCGTCTTCCTAGATTCCAGAACTGTGGGAAGTAAATTTCTGTTGTTTATAACAACTACATTATTACATTCAGTCAAGAAGGCCCAACCTAGGCTGGTCGTGTAGGTGCCCTGCACCCAAGTCCTTGTACCAGGCTCTGCTTTGGGGGAAAACCACATGTTGTGTAGGTAAGAAAAAGATAGAAACACTGCACAGATAGATTTGGCAGTGACAGCACCTTTTGGATGTGAAGGAAACAAAGAGGGAAGAGCCCAAAAGGACACCAAGGTTTCAAACCCAAGGGTCATTAGCAGGAAAAGGCAAGTGTGGAGGGGAAACGTGTCATTTGTGTGGTCCTTGAACCAACATTTATGCTATTATAGTATCAACAGTACTTAGATAGACTAATCATAGAGCCATGGACCATAATCATTAATTCATATTCTTTGTCCTATATATCATTGTCCTTTGTCATAAAATACTAAGTTATAGATGCCAATTGTTATTTGTATTATATAAAGGGGTGAGAAGCACACACAAAAAAGCCCAGATGGTAATCAATAGCTCTTAAAATATCACATACCCGCATGGGCCCCACTGGTGGCTTTGCCCCTGGTGGTCACATCATCTCGAAGGTCTTTGCCCAGAGTCAGTAACTGTTGTATGGTCAGTGGGATTCTGCAGAGCTAATGTATCCAGCACCTGACAGTTTATAATCTACTAGAACCCATGTAGAGCTTGCTTTCTGCGTAGAAAGACGTAAGATTTCATTTTATACTTACCTGTAAACAAACAACATAAACAAAACGTGTATATTTTCTGAGCCTCCAGCAAAATTACAGTGTTATAATTTAACCTCAGTAATGTGGAAATAAAAATAAGATTCTATTGGCCAAGATTCTAATGGCCAGAACCAAAGATGAAACCCTAAGGTTTGTCAAATGCCTTTTCTCCTAGCTGACTAAAACACCCAAAATGATTGTCCAGTCTTCCAAATAACAAGGGCTTCATTTATCAAGTGCTTACAATTTATTGAACACATCTAAAATATCATTTTATTAAATTCTCACAACTCTGTGAAGTAGTTATTTATTATATCTTCATTTTACAGAGGGGGAAAAAAACAACAACGCTCAAACAGCAATCTGAGCCAAGTAATGGAGGAACTATAATTAAATCCTAGGTTTGCTGAACTTCAAATCCCACCCTTTCTGCTACGCCGTCCTGACTATCCTGAGGGCTTGGTGGCTGGAGAGAGATACGCCACAGAGGAAACGGGTCAGCACTGTTTCCTTTGGGTCAAAGCCCTTAATCTCTTACCCCAACGTTATGATTCCATGGGATTTTCTGTGTTTATTTTCCAGAAGAGCAGAGTCAAATGGTTTGCTTACATCACTGTGGATCAATACTAATATGTTAATTCTAGAACAAGTGCACGCAGTGTGACGTTACCTCCCCCCTCCACCCATGTGTTACGTTTCCTGACACGACTCACCCTATCTGGTCCTCACCATGTATCACCCTGCCGACAGCCCTGAAGGCATTCATTCACTCTGAGCTGTGTCTACTTCCGCCCTCCCGGATTTCCACTTGGAAGATCTTCTGCCTCAGCATCCAAATATTGCAGCATGGCAGGTTCACTCCCTGGTGCCTGGGTGGGGGGCAGGTTGCAGTGGGACTGACAGGGGTTCTCCGCGGTGTGATTTTCTTAGGGAACACACACACACACACACCCACACATGCACACATTTGCAACATAATACAGTGCTTGGAAGGGGCATCAAAGTTAGGAGTTAATGAGGAGCCCTGAGAAGGATCACAAAAATGTGACCTAAAGACTCACAGTGGAAACAATGGTCAAGGGCGACATGGCCCACTCTTTGTGGCAAAGCCACCTACTCCTTTTGTGAATGAAGCGATTAGAAATCAACAGAGGAAATACAAGGTGTGTTGTAGGAGTTTGTATAGACTCTAGAATGTTTCACGTATGTGACTTACCCTCCTTTCCTGTAGCTGCAGAGAAGAAAGTCATCAGGGCTGCCGAGAAAGGGGGTCATGTTGATTTACCAACACAAATAGGAGACTAGCCAACTTGGAAAAAATTCAGAGAAGCTGAACAATCTTTCCCAAACTGCTGATGTAATAAACAGTATTAGCTCAGACAGGAATCCACCCCTCAAATTCTGGAAAATTTGACTCTGCTTCATCTGCCAGGCCAACAGAAATAGCTCTTGATTGTAGCATTAATCAGTGACACTAAAGCCATCTAAGAAAGAAAGCGTCAGAGAGGAGCTGAGCTAGGAAGAAAAAAATGGGTGTAGGAAGACAAAAGTCACCGAAAGCATCTAGCCCTGTCCAAGACCCTGCATCTGGGGTCACTGGACCAATGCCCTGTCACTGGAGAAGCACCCTCTGCTGAGAAGGAGGGATTTTTCATCAGGGTTTACAGAAACATAGGTGAAGCATACCGCACAGCTGCGACACTTTCCTTGCCTGGGTTTTATGCTTGGGAAGAGCTTTCTGATGAATAATGCAGTCACCCGAGAGCCTTTCCACTAGAAATGACGGCAGCGCTCCAACTAAGGGCAGAGACTGGCAACCCAGGCATTCTGGTCGATGGAAGGGGAACTCCCTGTACCTCGCTCAGCTGGAATTCTAACGAACACATCAGTCTGCTGTCAGCTTAGGAGGCAAGAGTCTGTCCCCAGTTGGATGAAGAAAATCCAGCTCCTGGACCTAAAAATCCAAGGACTGAGCAGAGCCTGTAGCTCAAGGACCCTTTAGAGGTACTACCTAGAGTCCTGTGTGTGACCCACTGGATTCCCAGCAGTGACACCCCCCCCCCCATAAAAAAGAAGCCCTTACACATCAGGATGCTTAGAATCCCACCTGTTATAATGATACTGTTTGTAAAGGCCTTGCTTGGGAATAATTTTTAGGTATTTCGTTGCCCACAAAAATATCTGATTTTTTTCCTTTCACCCACAAAGTACTTAGCACATAACACACGCACCTATATACATACATGTTCTCTCTTGCCCCTGCTTTACCATTGTTATATTATCTCTGCATCAGGACTCAAATTTGCGTGCTCGGGATATCGACCACAGTCTCTGCCACAAGTGAGGCACACAGGGGTTAGCAAACGGTTGCAGACAAAGTTTAAGACTGCTCGAGTGAGCCCTTGTCTAGGTGCACCTCAGCCTGAACACTGCAGGCCACTGATATCTGGAGCCTCCAGTCCCATCCCCAGCTCACCCTTTGAAGCTGTTATACATCTGTCAGCTTCCTGGGGGTGCTTCGCTTCCTCTATGAGGCTGCCTGCCCAGCCCATAACACATCCTGTAGCCTCCTGATGCAACCCCTTCCTGGCTCAAGCCCCCTTCCCTGCTTCCAGAAAATTTCCCACCCCTTCCACTTTCTCAGCTTGGAAGACATTGAGAAACTACCAAGCATGAATTCTGCCCTTCTTACGAGGGTGACAGTAATACACAGTGGCTACAGTAAATATCTCTGGCCTCAAGGACCTTCTAAAGCAGCCCAAGGCATGAGGATCAGATTCATTATCACACAACTGCCAGAATGATCTTCCTGGCACAGATCAGATGTGTCCTTAAAGGAATCTTATTGCCATCAGGAAAAAAAAAATGTCCAAAAGCATTTTGTCCAAAATGTCCAAAGCATTTTGCCTAATATCAAGTCCTGCGTGGTCTCACCCCAAATTATTACCCACATGGTATGTCTCCTGGTTTCCCTTTGCAGCTCTGCCACCCAAACCGAGCTACTACTCACTGTTCTCTAAGCAGATCCCAGGCAGCCCTTTCTCAGATCAATAAAACCAGAGCTTTTCCCAAATAGTGCTGTACACATCTGCATGATTACATTAACATTCCCATCCTATCTACTCTTTTAAAAGGAGCAAGTTCACATGTCAGTTGAACAGAAAAGGAGACAAGTGGTACAATAAGAGGAGAGAGTGAGGGAGGCATTTTACAACTTATCAAGATACCAGCAGCAGCAACTTATTTGTTTACTGGGGGTTAGAGGCTTTAGGGAAAAGTGGCAGTTGGAAAATATTTTTTTCTGTAAAGCAACTTGGGAATATACAACAAGAATTGCAAAATCATTCTTTGATCCTCTAATTCTACTTTGGGTCTAAAACTCCCATGCTTATATCAATGCAAATTCTACGAATGAAAAAATAGGAAGCAAAATAAAACATTATTTTACTTTCTAAAATATAAGTATGCAGACTATACTAACATGTGAAATAACACTGAATTAAAGGCAAAACACCAAATAATAGATCAACACTTATTACAATTTTATTAAATCTAAGCAGAGACATTGTCAAAGGTAGAAAATAAGTGAAGGAGCAGAAATAGTTTATAACGAAGTGTTCATTAGGTTTTGCGTGAATGGGTGTTTAAATTCACAGAAGAGAGCCTACCTATCTGGCAGACATTACAACAGAACAAGAAGGACCAGATGGGCACAGTAGTAGGTCAGTACCAGCAGAGCAAAGAATACCCAGGATAGGATTAATTACTGATGCCCCCCTTTGGCACCCAGGGCAGGCCAACTGGCCAGCTAGACTTGTCCCATGCATACCCAAGGGAATTAAAGGCCACCTGGTGGCTATATCAGAAAATTACAGCTCTGATGATTTCTGGAGGTCAGCTGCAGCAAGAAGAACGAAATGGGATCTAGACTGACCACAATTTATCAATCAGCTTCATATGCACACAAAAGTATCTTAACTGGCTCCCGGTCAATCATGATTATTTCCTGTAAATCCTGTTACTTCCTCTCCATCTTTGTCAGGGTGCTCAGTCACTCCTTCTCCTGCCCTCAATCAACATAATACAGGTTAAACATTCCTAATCTGAAAATCTGCAATTCGAAATGCTCCAAACTCTGAAACTTTTTGAGCATCATCATGATGCCACAAGTGAAAAATTTCATGTAAAGGGATATGGTCAAAATGCAGTCAAAACTTTGTTTTATACACAAAATTTTTTAAAATATTGTATAAAATTACCTTAATTTTATGCACATAAGGTACATATAAAATATAAATGAATTTCATGCTTAAGCTTGGATCCTATCCCCAGAATATCCTATTATGTATAAGATATGTATTATGCAAATATTCTGAAATTTGAAAAAATCCAAAATCTGAAACATTTCTGGTCTCAACCATTTCAGGTAAGGGATACTCAACCTGTATCTCTCTTTATCTTCTTTCCTCTGAAAATGCCATGTGCAGAATACATTACTACTGCATGTGAATGATCAAGATTCAGCAGGGGGCAGGTATGATAGCTCACACCTGTAATCCTAGCACTCTGGGAGGCCGAGGCAGGAGGATTGTTTGAGGCCAGGAGTTGGAGACCAGCCTGACCAAAATAGCAAGACCCCGTCTCTACAAAAAAATAGAAAAATTAGTCAGGTGTGGTGGTGCATGCTTGTAGTCCCAGCTGAGGCAGAAGGATCGCTTGAGCCCAGAAGTTTGAGGTTGCAGCGAACTGTGATGACGCCACTGCACTCTAGCCCAGGCCAAAACAAAAACAAAACAAGAAGATTCAGCACAGGATAGTCAAAACCATCCCTTTGCTCCAGCATATTCTCTAATTCTTCCCCAGAAACACAGCAATATACGTATTTTATTATTAAACAATAACAAAGTTATTGTTAAAAAGTTAAAGTACTGTTTGATTCACAAAGACAAATATACATGTTTCATTATCCTTTTTTTAGTGGCTTATTCATTACAGAACACTATTCCCATCATTCAGTCAACTTATGATTATCCTTTGGGATAGTTTCAGTAATTAAAATAGCAGCATTTAATTTCAGGTCTATTTTTTTTTTTTTGAGACAGAGTCTCACTCTGTTGCCCGGGCTAGAGTGCCGTAGCGTCAGCCTAGCTCACAGCAACCTCAAACTCCTGGGCTCAAGCCATCCTCCTGCCTTAGCCGCCCGAGTAGCTGGGACTACAGCCACACACCACCATGCCCGGCTAATTTTTTCTATATATTTTTAGCTGGCCAATTAATTTCTTTCTATTTTTAGTAGAGACTGGGTCTCGCTCTTGCTCAGGCTGGTTTTGAACTTTTGACCTTGAGTGATCCTCCCGCCTCGGCCTCCCAGAGTGCTAGGATTACAGGCGTGAGCCACCTCGCCCGGCTAATTTCAGGTCTATTTTTGATAAAACTATAATTAGTATCTTTAGCAGAGAGACCTATCTGCCTGAAAGGACAGTCCCTCAAGTGAGAAGTCCTGATATGACATTAAAAAGATGAGAAAAGTCTCTTTGAAAAGGAACTTCTGGAGGCTGACGCCTGACTCCCTTGGCTTTCGTTTGATTCCCCTTTCTGCCAACCTCTACTTCCTGATTACTCAGCTGACCATTCCTCACCTATTTGTCATGAAAGCACGTTGATCATAGCAGGAGGTCAGTAAACACCAGTCCCTTCCCTTCTCATCCATTTGGGCAACATACTTGTATAAAGGCCAGAAGTGTGAAACAGGGTGGCATGCACCGGTTGTTCAGTTAGGACACAGACGGACTAGCCTGTGAATCTTCTAATGCACTCGCATGTGTCTCATGTGCCTACCTCTATCTGTTGGATTCGAGCTGTGAAAAGCTCACAGGTAACAAACTCATGTTATGCCAGCTTTCTAACTTAATTTTCATTCAAATATTAACAGATATTTAGGAAGCACTTATTATATAGTAGCACTGCAGAAGAGGCCAGTCAAATATGAGGAAGAAAGTGGTAAATTTGTAAAATGGAGTGAAAACTGCAACTAAAGAATCAAAGAGGATATCTCTTCTAAATCAAGTGATACGAGAAAGAGAAGAAAAATCTTATTAGGACACAGGAGTCAGAGTTTACATAAGCATCGACGGACAACCTGAGGATAGACCAGAATAAGGAAATCAGGTTGGCAATGAATTCTGAGCCAAGGCCTTTTTAAAAAGTAGTTTTATGGAGAGCTTATTGTGTAACTGCTGGGGAAACAAAGGGGTAAGAGCCAAGAAGGAAATCCCCACCTCCCTAGGTAAACCTGACTGTCAATACCCAAATTAGAAGGATGTTTTCCTAGTCTCCTGTGTTGTGTCATCTGAGGCCTTCTTTTTTTAAACAATCTAATGTATTAGGTATCTGATCCAAGAGACAAACTCATTGACATTCTTAATTAATGGATGGACTTAAGTCTGCTAATATTCACTGGCTGTTAGATTAATATAACATTATCCTCAACTCCTAAAGATTTCTTAGCTGTGAGCAATAGAGATTTAAATATTTTCTTTTTTGAAAGGGTAGGTTTGTTTTTTAGTTTAGTTTTGTTTTTGCAAGATTATTACAGTAATAGGCCTTTGGTGCTTTTACTAAGGGAAGAGAATCCTGAAAGATTTTAGAGCCAACTGTGTTTCCTAGTAAGCTCAGACTCCAAAGAACCTAGGAAAGAGGCTTGGAGAAAATGAAATGTAAAGTGAGGTTTAGCATAGGGTTGACTGTGGAATAGAAAGGCTGACATCATTCTAAAGTATGCAATAGTACAAAGCATTTCCTGAGCAATTTACAGAGGCAAGGTGGCTTCCTTGGCTTTTGGCTTATAAAAATATGGTAGACACATCTTAGAAGAGTGATGGGGAAGTCTGTTTAATATTATTATTACTATTATTTTTATGACAATAATAACAATCATGAGTTTTTTGAACTCTTATAATTTGCTATGCAGAATATAAACTAAGATACAAAAGAGTGAGACATTTCAGCAAATCTATTTTTTAAGCTCTTGATTCATAAAGTGCAAATAGCTACTGCAAGCAAAAGCCCATTGGTCAAAATATGAAAAAATAATTGGTTGCAATTGCTTTAGAAGTCTGACTCTAAAGGAAATTAATCATCTTCTGTAAGAAACAGGCCGTGCGCGGTGGCTCATGCCTATAATTCTAGCACTCTAGGAGGCTAAGGCTGGAGGATTGCTTGAGCTCAAGAGTTTGAGACCCTGTCTCTACAAAAAAATAGAAAAATTAGCTGAGTGTGATGGCGGGCACCTGTAGTCCCAGCTCTTTGGGAGGCTGAGGCAGGAGGATTGCTTGAGGTCAGCAGTTTGAGGTTGCAGTGAGCTATGATGATGCCACTGCACTCTAGCTAGGGCAACACAGCAAGACTCTGTCAAAAAAAAGAAAGAAAAGAAAGAAGAGAAAGAAAGAAAAGAAAGAAAGAAAGAGAAAGAAAGAAACAAAGAAAGAAAGAAAGAAAGAGAGGGAAAATAAAATAAAATAAAATAAAACAGGAACAGATTGCCAAAAGTAAACAATGAGTATGTTCTCACTTCCCAGGAAGCCCCACATGCCACCTTTCTGGCAGGGTATTGAAGGGATATAAAAGATAAAAGAGGGGGCCGGGTTGTGTATCCTAGCACTCTGGGAGGCTGAGGCGGGTAGATTGTTTGAGGTCAGGACTTCGAAACCAGCCTGAGCAAGAGCGAGACC
>CAUYPO010050363.1:0-34124 GCA_963574435.1 Cheirogaleus major | reverse complement strand
AGACTCAATACACTTCAAAATAGCAACAAAGAAAATAAAGTACCTAGGAATATACTTAACTAAGGAGGTAAAAGACCTCTACAGGGAGAACTATGAAACACTTGAGGAAGGAAATAGCAGAGGACGTAAACAGATGGAAACCCATACCATGCTCATGGGTCAGCAGAATCAACATTGTTAAAATGTCTATACTACCCAAAGTGATCTACAGATTCAATGAAATCCCTATTAAAATACTAACATCATTTTTCACAGATATAGGAAAAATAATTTTACACTTTGTATGGAACCAGAGAAGACTCCATATAGCAAAAGCAATTCTAGGCAATAAAAACAAAATGGTAGGTATCAGTTTGCCAGATTTCAAACTATACTACAAGGCTGTAGTAATTAAACCAGACACATATTTTTCAATGAGATAAGAGCCTGGAAGACCTCATGAATTGTGTAACTCTGTAATTCTTAAGTGAACCTTTGTGCCTGGGGTAATCACATCTACCCTCTTGCTTCAAATGTGAATAGACATGATGTTTATTGTCAAGCTTATACAAAATTATGTGAAGAAAATGTATGCCATCTTTTTGTTTTTTTCAGTATTGAAAAATTCTAACATTCTGACCTGCTGCCCCTATTTATTAATTACTGGATATAATGTTTTGTAATTCAGTTATATTTTAGGAACTTAAGGTTTCTGACTCCTAAATGAAAATCTAAAGTAAAAATAAACATATTTGTAGTTTGCAAAGCAATTTTGTATAAGTTGCCTTACAGGCATTATTGTTACTCTAAAATATGAAATTGATGCACATTTGTAATACTGCAAAGTCTCTGTTAAAATGCTAATGATAGAATTAATAACATACACATATAGTGCAATTGTTTTGTCTTATCTTTCGAAGGTTTTTGACCTTACGAGAAAAAAGTTGTATCATAAGTTTTGAATCCATAAAACAATTCTTTTTAAATAGTATATATTTACTCATTTTTTGCTTGTTCAGTTTATATCCAGTCATGCACTAATAAAACACAGTATAAATGTATTTTAAAGAAGAACCCTTAGTATGTTCAAATTCATGAAACATATATTAATGAATTTATTACCAAATGAATTGTGTCCATCTTGACAATGACCAAAGATATTTCTGATACAAAATTCCTAATTGCATGCCTAGCGAGGTGAATATGTAGAAGTCTCATACAGACAAGTTGCACATTGCAGTGACCCAGCAATGGGTCTAATTATGTGTCAGTAAAGCCATCTTAAAAGATGTCTACACAGCATTTAACCTTCTTCTTTTAAATATATTTTAATTATTTTTAAGTTGAGTTTTTAAAAATTGGAAATTATTTCTAAAAAATTTTATATTGTTAGGTCTGGCTATATGTTTCTCAAACACATAACTCTTTTAAACATTGATGTAGTTTCAGATATATTTTTCTCTTTTTGGTATATTTCTTTTATAATACTCTCATTATAAGAAACCAAATAAATGCAAAAATTTGGCAACATTTATTTTATAAATCAGCAGATAGTAAATATTTTCAGTTTTGTATGCCATATGGTCCTGTTGCCACTACTCAACTCTGTCATTTTGATAGAAATGCTGCCACAGATAATACATAAACAAATTAGTGCAGCTTTTCATTCAATAAAACTTTATTTTCAGAAGTAAGTGTAGAACTGGATTTGGCCTGCAGGCTGCAGTTTGCTAACCCCTATCCTCAATCATTTAAGAGTGTCTTGCCCATGAGTCTCAAATTAAGAACTGCAAAAATTACTTTTTTCCAGAGGCACAGATTCAAATATGAAAATTGCATGTTTGGCTTTTTTACAATACAAGTATAGGTTAATACTTTACACAATGTAATCCTTATAATATAAAATGTTGTGTTTTTTCCCCCCAAAATTTCTTAGTGTCTAAAGTATATGCCTTATTTTTGGAGTTAATCATGTAGCCAGTGTTTCAGAATCCCAGAGTGGATAGAACTGGAGGGACACATTACAGGAGCAATTTTTCACATAATGCCCTAGGGTTATCCATGGGAAGGTGGTAATGACTGAACTTCCAAATATCGGTGGGAGACAGCACATCACAGGATAAGTAAACTGTTCTTGGCACCTGGACTGTTTACCTCCCTGACTGGGAGAATCATTGCACTGGTAATGCCTTTCCAGCAGGCAGGTGGAAACTTCATGGCGAGCTGCAGCAGTTGGTGATTACACTCAGCTGTGAGAAACAGAAAACTTGTTCATCACTGGCTTAACCAATTATGGGCTTATTTTTCTTCAAACAATTAAAAGACCAAAATTATTTCAATGCCTCATGTCAAGGCTGAGATTTCTGCAATGTGTTTGGCCTTCCCCTTAGCTTCCTACTTCTCAGGCTGCTTGAGCTTCAGCCACTAAGTTGATATTCTAAGCTGGAACAAAGTGTGAGCATCAGGGAGCAAGGAGGTGCTTAAATGAAGAAGGCAATTTTTACTCTATTTTTAGAGTAAAAAAGTTTTTGTCACATGTTTTTGCATAAGATTGAGAAATTCATCTGCAGGCCTGCTACATGGGTTCTGCTATAGAGAAAGATGATTCAATCAACTGGTGATTGGTAAGGCACCCAGCAAGGTCTGCTGAAAGTATAACTGTATGTGGAGAGTATAATTACCTCTCCATGTGCAACAGAGTGGCCTAGCCAGGTTGAAGGACAAGTTTCTTTTCTATCACTTCCTTTCTTTTTTCTTTGTCCTTCCCCTCCTCCTCCTTTTTCTCTTCCTCCACCTTCTTTCAAATCTCTAGATGGATGAGGAAATATATGCAAGCTTACAAAGAAATCAATCATAATAAGAAAACTCTTAGGAATTTGTTATATTACATAATACTATATATGTGTTGCATAAATATTCAAATATTTGTAAGTGAAATTAAAAATAAAATTACACCAGACATACTCAGAATGTTTACCAACAAAAAAAATCCAATTCACTTTCATTGTAGCAATATATATTATAATGTTCCTAGGAAAAAACTAACAAAGTCTAAGTGCAAGTTATACATGAAAAAAATTATCATGCAATTTAAAGAAAAAATCACAATAAAGTTTTTCATGAAATTTGATGTAGTTATAAGAATATTTGTATGAAAGGTCAAATGCCAAATATTGGCCAATATAATTAGTTTTTAGTTATTATAACAGCTATCAAGACAAAGTCATGCAATTAATATTAAATGAATAGATACAGGTATGTCCTCTACATTGCTATTATTCAAAGTTTAGATCCAGAATTTTTAGTCTATACAAATAGCCATGAAAAGCAAATGAAAGAAAGGAAAATTACAATGATCTTTTTGTGCAACCATTATGCTATCTAGGAAAACATATGCAAGAGAATAAAAATGAATACCAAAAGTTTGGCCAAATAACTAAATAAATAAGGAAAATATTAGTTTTTTAGTATGGTATTGTAGCTACTATGACTTTTTGACAGGTGTAAATTTAAACATGTAAAATTGTAATTATCTTTATTCCAAGTTTTTTTTTTATTTTGGTTAAAATTTCTGAACCAAGCCAATCTTCCAAATATCTGTCAATTTAATCTAGATATTCTTTGGCTTTTCTCAATTCCAGTTTATCGTTCAATCAGTTATATTTATATTAGACATTTGTTTTGATCTATGCCATGGCCCTCCCATCTGATGTCATCCTAAATATGGATAAACTGTGAGAACCACCTCATATTGGTGCTGAGGAAGGAGGACTCCCACTTCTTGGACTTCCCAGCTCTCTCCTTATTTGTATTCCCTTATCTTTTGCTGGTGTCCAGTAGTAATTGGCACACTTCTGTTTGCTTATTTCTGTATACTTATTACCGCTTTCACACTCTACATAATAAATATAAGGCTTATTTTGATTTCATTTTATTGAAGGTTTACTTGAATTTTCTCTCACGTTGATTCTGCTCATCACTTCTGCGTAGCAGTCAGAAATTCTCAGAATTCTGGTGACTGCTCTTTATTTTTGTACTCTTTTTTTTTCTGATTCGCATGTTCATATTTTTGTTTGTTCTGTCATTTCAGGGAATGACAACCTATGTTTGTTCTTTACAAATGGCACACATATTTATTGAGAGTGTTTAAGACTATAAAAGCTTGTATTCTACCTGCAAATGGATGGTTTTCTTTTTCTTCACACTGATGTCTGGGCAGAAAATAATTTTCCTTTAGAAATTTGCATGTAATTTTTTATGGTCATCTAGATTTTACCAGTGCTCTTACTTTCAATGGCTGAACAGTTTTTGCTGCCTGGAAGCTTTTGTCTGGTGCTGTGAAATTTCATGAGGATGATGATAGGTTTCTGTACTGGCCTCTTCATAGTGGTTGATTCTGAGGAACACTTACAATCCTGGGAAGTGCTCTTTTATTGCTTCTTTAATATTTTCCTCCATTTCATAATCTGTGTCTCTCTTTTGGCACTCCCCTGAGTTGTAAATTGAACCCCCTGAATTGAACCTTTAATTTTTCTTTCATACTGTTAAACCTTTGTTCTCTTTTTATTTTCCATATTATTTCCTTGTTCATTATTTCCAAAATTTAGTGGAAATGTTAATGTGACCATATTTATGTATCTGCAGTTTCTTCCTGTCTCTCATTTCATTTTAAATCATTTTATTCTTGTTTCTCAGTTTTAGCATCCCTTGTTTCTCTGAAAAGAGTAGCACTAATATATTTTAGGTTTCATTCCGTATCCGAGATTGCCTCTCTTTTTTTATTAGAGTTTTTTTTTTTTCTTAGTCTTCCTGTATCTTTCACAACTGAAGCTTTGCTAGATGTTGGAGACTCTTTTGTTATCCACTTGATATTAAGTACTGACATCTAATATGTCAATGGGGCAATTTTGTGTGTGTGCATGTGTGTGTGTGTGTGTCTGTATTCCCAGATGTCAGTGTTAATCCCTCTTGGTTTGAAACATTTAGCTTTTTTCAACAAGAAACCTTCTGTATCCTACCTAGTGAGAGTAGGCTGGCTGTGAGTATCCTGAAAAGTGAATGATGGTAGGAAGCCTGAGTCATTACAGTTTAATATTTTCATTTTTACTTAATGTATTTGTTTACCATAATAATTCACCATCTGGTCGCTCATGGATAGCTGACACACTGGAATTTGAACCTCTCTTGTCAAAGTAATCCAGAGAATAAATTTCTCACGTAGGTGGGGAAAAGGTAATTAACTGGCTCTATGGAAAGAGTGGAACTGCAGAGTTTAAATCCATTTAACTTATGTTTTCAGATAGTCTCGTTATTCTCATTTCCACATTTTAATCATGAGATCTGTAGTAAAGGGTCCTGCAAATTCCTCATCTTTTTTTTGGAGTATTTTAATACCTACATTTTCTTTTTCTGCATTTACATCTCCTTGGCAGGCAATTATATAAAGCTATTTTTGATTAAGTTAGTTAAAAGGGTTTCATCCATTTTTAATTTCCAAAAAACAAGTTATTGTAACATTTTGTCAGTGAATTTCTTTTGCTCGATGTCTTAAAAATTAAATGCCATTTTATAGGAGTTTAGAGAAATAAGACAGAGATTAACTCATCTGTTAAATAAGCCATATTTATCCAGGTATTCATCAAATCAAATTAAATATATCTTTTGCTCAGGAGTAAGAAATGCCACATTTTAATATATATAATTGCTATAAAAATTTAGATTTTTAATATGAAATTTTTGTTACATTCCTCACTCCCTATTTGAATTATATATTTTAATATTATAATTTTATGTTATTTTTAATACATGGAAATATAATTTACTCGTGAATAAGGGTTTTTATAAAAAATATTTTTCTAGCTCTTCTGTGTTATTTATTTATTTATTTTAAGAAGGAATGTCTTAGACCATTAAGACTGGTATAACAACAATACCATAAACTATTAATAGGTAGCTTATAAACAACAGAAATTTATTTATCACAGTTCTGGAGGCTGGAAAGTCCAAGATTAAGGCATTGACAGATTCAGTGTCTGGTGAGGGCCCACATCCTCATGGGTGGCACCTTTTTACTGTTCTCACAGGATAGAAGGGGCAAACAAGAGCCCTTGGTCTTCTTTTATGAAGGCACTAATGCATCTAGGTTGCTCAAATTCTCCACATTCCCAAAAAAGACTGACCTGTCTATATTTAGAACTGGCCTTTGGCTACCTCCTAAAAGATAATCTGTAAGCCATTATAATAGTCTATAATAGTTTTATATACCAAAGGGCTTATGCAATGCTATATTTGTGGTGAATAGCCTGTTTTGTATGCCAGAGGATTTGAGCCATGCTACATATTTGACCTTCAATTAAAACCCTGTACCACAAGGCTTGGATGAGCTTCTCTTGTTAGCAACACTCTGCACATGTTGTCTCACATTGCTAGTGGGAGAATTAAATGCATTCCTGTGTTTTAATATGTTTGGCTGCTATAACAAAATATCTTATTAGGTAATGTATAGACAACAGAAATTTATTGCTCACAGCTCCGGAAGCTAAAAAGTCCAAGATTCAGGTGACAGAAAATTCAGTGTCTGGTGCAGGCTCATTTCTCATAAGTAGTGCCTTCTATGAGTCCTCACAAGTTCCGTCATGCCTCTTTGACAGGGACTCTAATTCCATTCATGAGGGCAGAGCCCTCGTGACCTAATTACCTCCCAAAGGCTCCATCTCATAATACCATCACCTTGGCAGCGAGGTTTTAATATATGAATTTTGGGGAGGACATAAACATTCAGACTACAGCAACCTGGAAGCTTGCACCTTGTTTTTCCAGAACTTTATCTTGTAAATCCTTTCCCTTTACTGATTTTAATCTGTATCCATTCACTACAATAAATATCACTACATTTTTTCTGAGTCCTTTGATTCCTTCCAGTGAATTATCAAATCTAATTGTGGTCTTAGGGACCACCAACCACAACCAAACACACACATATTTATATATAATTATATATATTAATAATTACATGTAGTAATATAGAGTTATGTATGTTATACACACATATATAGTTGGATACAATTTTTTTGTCAGATGTGTATTATATGAATATTTGCTGTTAGCCTTTGAATCACATTTTCATTTTTAAATCACATGTTTTAATAAGCTCTAATTTTAATAGAGTAAAATATATGAATGTTATTTAGTATTAATTAACTTTTGTTTTGCAAATATTCTTTGCTATTTTAAAGTATTGAAGATACTCTCTTATGGAATCTTGTATACACTTTATAAATGTTGCTTTTAAATTTAGGTCCAGTGAGGTGCAGTGGCTCATGCCTATAATCCTAGCACTCTGAAAGGCTGAGGCAGGAGGATTGCTTGAAGTCAGGAGTTCTAGATCAGCCTGAGCAAGAGCGAGACCCCCTCTTGCTACATACAAAAATAGAAAAATTTAGCTAGGCATGGTGGTGTGTGCCTGTAGTCCTAGCTATTCTGGAGTCTGAAGCAGGAGGATGGTGTGTGTCCAAGAGTAGTTTGAGGTTGCAGTGAGCTATGATCATTCCACTGCACTCTAGTCTGGGTAACAGAATGAGATCCTGTCTCAAAAAAAAAAAAAAATAGGTCAATTAACTTACTCAAAATTAATTTTTTGTCTGATGAAATGTAAACATTATACATAATTTTTATTTCTTTATGTTTATCCAATTGCTCCAGCAACATTTGTTAGAGAGATATTTTCCCCCTTTGATTAGGTTGGTGTCTTTCTTGAACAATAATCATTAATATATGTGCCTGATTCTGTTTGATTGATCAATTTATCTAACATATGCCAATCCAAACCGCCACAATTAATGTACCTTTGTAGTAAGTCTTGTAATCAAGCAATGTGCATACTCAAATTTATTTTGCTTTTGAAAAAATATTAAAGCCCTTCTAGATTATTTTAATTTCCTTATAAATTTCACTATCAATTTATTTAAATATTTAAAAACTTTCTTCAGCAATGTTCTATAATTTTTATCATGCATATTTTATTGATATTTTACTAAATTTATCTCCAGAATTTTATTATTTAATACTGTTATAGATTTTGTTTTCATTTTCTATTTGTTTGCTGCTAGTATGTAGATATACAAATTTTTCTTTTTCTAAATTAAACTTTTCTTTTGCAATAATTATGGATTCACTGTAGTTGTAAAAAACTCTGAATATGTTTTTCCACTTGCCCTAATGGTAACATAATGAAAACTACAGTATAATATCAGAACCAAGATATTGACATCTGGCAAAGGTCATCCCATGATGGAAAGGTGGAAGGCAGAAGTGAGCCTAAGGGATAGAGAGAGGAAATCAGGCCTAACTGGTCATTTTTGTCAGGATCCCACTCCTGTGATAACTAACCCACTCCTGTGGTAATCCACTCATGAGAATGGAACCCTCATGACCTAATTACCTCTTAAATGTCCCACCTCCCAATGCTGTAACAT
The DNA here is from genome assembly GCA_963574435.1 of Cheirogaleus major. NCBI lineage: Eukaryota > Metazoa > Chordata > Mammalia > Primates > Cheirogaleidae > Cheirogaleus > Cheirogaleus major. The sequence goes on along the minus strand of CAUYPO010050363.1, from coordinate 25,671 downwards.
TGGCAATTAAATTTTAATTTGAGTTTTGGAGGTGACATTAAGACCATAACAGGTACATCTATGTTTACCTTAATAAAAAGCTGACAATTTGTTTAACAAAGTGGTAATGCACTTTTACATTTTGAACAGCAATGTAAATAAATAAGAGTTCAAGTTTCTCCTTTTTCATGGCAACACTTGATATTGCCATATGTTTAAGCCATTTGAGTATATTTATAGTTGTAATTTATTATGGTTTTAAGTTGCATTTTCTTAATTACTAAAAATGATGAGTTCTATTTCATAGTTATTAAATAAACATTTGTGCATTTTCTTTTTGGAAGTGTCTGTTTAAATCTCTTTTTCATTTTTATAGGTGTATTTGTTATATACTACTGAGTTGTAAGTGTACAATATACATTATGGAAATAAGTCTTTCTTTTTTATTGATATATGTATTGTAAATACTTTATCCAAGGCTATACATTACTTTTATATTTTATTAATTATTTCTTTAGAGAAGCAGAAAATTTTAATTTTGATGAAGTCAAAATTATTAATATTTTATTGCTTTTGCTTTCTATATCCTAAGAAATCTTTCCTAACTTATGTCACAAAGATTTAGTTATTATTTTTCTTTCAGAACATTACTTTTAGTGTTTACATTTATATTTATAATCCATGTCAAGTTATTTAATATACATAATACAAGAAAATTTATTTACTCTATGGAGTCTATTGGTCCAAAATATACAAACCATATTCATAAAGTTGGTAATTTCGACTTAGAGAACATTTCAAACAAAAGTAACAAGAAATACACACAAATCTTGTTAGTTTCTAGTCCAGATAGATATACAATTATTTTAATCAAATAATAATAGTTGATATTTTCATAATTTGCATTTCCTAATCAGCTCTGAATATACAATTAAAATTCTAATCCTTTATGTCAACTTTAATTAAAATATAAAAAATGAGAAAATAAGTAGAAATATGACCTTACAAAGGTTCCCAAGTAACTCAGAATCTCAACATAATACAGGACTTCTGTCTCCTAGACTAGTCAATATCTTACCGCATTGTACTCAGAGGGATTGTATAATGTCATTTGGCACAAAAAATGTTTAAAGTACAGCTTTAAAATGATTTCAATAACTTTTTAAACAAATTAAACATTTAACAAACTTTGAATTAAAGTGCTTTAAAATGTTATTTAGAAACATAAGTTCTTCCATTTTTTTAAAATAACAGATTGATAAATTATTAAAGATAAGAAAAGTTTGTGGGATTTTTGTTGTTGCTGCTCTAAGTAATTGAAATACAATTCCTCTTTAATTCCTCAAAGATCAGCATTTCTCATTTGGGAGAATCACTAAAATAGGATGTTTCTGCCATAGATTAAAGGCAAATTCTTCATTTTCTATTGTCTTTTATACAACTGGATACTTTTCCATCAAAGAAGAAGTAAAAGAAGCAGAAGCAGCAGCAGCAGCAGTTATGCCACCATTCAAAATATCTTTTAGTCAGGAAATATTTTCCCCCTGTTTTTCCAAGAATTGAAAGCAAAAACTGCAATCTCAATATTTTACCTAATGATGAGTTTCCTACATAGCTTTTTTATTACTTTTTCAAAATCTAAATGCAAGTTTCTACTAACAGTGGATGGCATTGAAAGAAAAGATTCGAGCATTAGTTTCATTTCAATTCTTTGCATGTTCTCAGCTGTGCAATGTGCAGATAGATTCTTTGGACTTTGTGACCAATTCAATAAGGCAGGAATGGTTTCTGGTACTATGTGATATGAAACCAATGTGTTTACTCACACTAAATCTGTGTACACACTCAAAGCATATATATGTGTGTTTATGTGTGTGTATGTACTGTGAATGTTCCTTACTAAAACTAAAATTCAAAACATATTAAAAGGAGCATATATGTATATTACAATCATTTTCTTTTATTTACCTCAAAAATATGCCCTGATTTTTCTATATCAAAGTTATAGGAGAAACTTGGTGTGCATTAAGTTCATCCAGATGATCGAAACTTGAATTACTGTCAAGGTAGTTATGAACTTCTCAATTAAAGGTTTTATATATAAGACCTTTATTTTCCATACCAAAGGTCAAATAGTTTGAAGTTTATATCCAAGAATCCTCCGTATCTATCAAAAGACTAAATTTTCTAATACTGATCCTATGATAGCTACAGCCTACATATTAGATAAGTCATAGAAATTAAATGTAAATTAATAAATAACAATACTTATTTTAGGGGTATCGAAGCATTCTCTCGAAATCAGCAATCGTTAGCATCACTTAGAAACATGTTAAATATGTGAATACTGAGGCCCACTCAACACTGAATAAATCAGAAAACCTGGGGATAAGCCCAGTCTCTTTTAATATTTACTTCAGATGATTCTCCTGCACATATAAGTTTGCAAACCACCAGCCTGATAGTAGATTTGTTATTTCTGTGTAATAAAACACAAATGTCTATTTAAGTGATTATAAACCAGGTAACTTTTTCTGAAGACACCTCAACTAGCAAGTTATATAAAATTTCCAATTACCAATAGTAAACCACATTTCCAATGTACAGTGTTACCAAATCCTCTTTGAACTCTGGATCATTTACATTTTCCCACCTACACATAGTCCAAGCCATTGCCAGTGCTTCTGGCTTTGTTTTCTGTTTTAATTTTGCTCTATTGCTTATTAGTGTAAACTTTTGCCCGCACCAAGTTTACATATTTTTACCATTCCATACACTGGTAAAGTCGTCAAATCTTCATAGATTCTTCAGGCCAAGTTATCTTTTCAGTTGTCAGTTTCTAAGACTTTTGGGCTTATCTTTCCTGCCCTTTCCTCTCAAGTTGGATTACATTGCTTTTTAAGGAGAGACAGGTGCTCAAAGCATGCCTGCCTAAGGCTACTGTCATTTCCTTCTCCAGGAAAATGATACCATCCAAACTTTTAAAGAGCTTAAGACTTTATTCCTTCTTTCTGTACATTTGCAATCAAATAACTATATTTAGAAGCTTAAAAATATTATTCTATGAAGGTTTTCAAAAAGCCAAAGAAAAGACTGAATCTGGAATCAGAATCCTGATTCAAATTCTAAATAGGACAATGATTAATTATATTTCCTAAGGAAAGTTAATTAATACTTTTGGAACAGAGTGTCTTCATATGTAAAGTAGAATAATCATTTCTGACTTTCAAGTTTTCGTGAGGTTTAAGATAAACTCAGGTGAAGCATGCAACTCTAGACATCAGATATGGCTCTGGAATCAAAACATGGTCACTCTATGTATCTATTAATAACTTTGTGAGAATGAATGTAGTATTAACAGAAGAGTCCCTCAGGCTATATTCTATCTATCATAGATGAGCATTTCTTTTCACAACGATTACCAAATGATACGCTAGTTTTCCACAAAGTCTTTTAGTTAAAATACTATTATTATATAGGATGGCTTGGTACACAAGTGTGTGATAAAAAGAAATGAAAATCCCTTTGCAATATAAATTATTGCAATATTTGCCCACATAACTTATGCACAATTTGCTAAATATAAAGTTGAGAATTGGGCTCATAACCATAAAGGCTCATTAGATACTTAACATAAGGGATCTGCGCTATTACATTTTACTCTCAGACCTTTGGCTAGATAGTATTATTGTACTAGTTTTACAGATAAGAAAATGGAAGCACAGAGATGTCAAACAATTTGTCCAAGGACACGGCTAATGATTACCAGTCAGAATTTAAATGCCAGCCAGCAGCTGATCTCTGGAACCTTAAACCAAGGTTCTCTGCTGTATCTCCAAGTGAAATGCACCAAAATTAAGCAATTTATTTATAAAGGCTGTTTCTGTTGTGATTTGTAAACATACAAATTAAGGACCTTTGGTAACTACCTTATCATAATCTTCTAGAGAGAAACCATAGAAAGTGTTAGATAAACACACACACATGCAGAGTAGAATATATCAGAAGCAGGACAAGATTGAGATGTGGTAAAGCAACTTGAGGTGAGAGGGAACATTTTTTTTTCTTTTTTACTTCCATGCCAATTTGTGAGCCCTGATTACTGGATTGGAGTATTAATAGTTTTGGAGAAAAAGTTAGTGGATTGTAAAACTAGTATCAATGAAGCGGCTCCAGACCTTGGTGCTTCTGGTTTCTTTTGGGAATGGATATTGAAGGTTATGGCCGATCATGATATAGAGACTTAAAAAAAAAAGCTTTATTGAAATATAATTTATATACTTTGGCTTAACACTAGGAAAAAAAGTAGATGTTGATTCAGGTTTTCTCCAGACTTTTGGCTCAAGGGAAAGAAGAAAAGGAGATGTGCTGATTTTCCTCCAAACTGTCTAATCCATTTTCTCAGGAAAAGAAAATAGACAAAGAAATGGGACGACTGCCTTGTCAGGAGCTATAAATGGACTATTTGGCTGCAGTTTCTTCTTTTAACGTCTCTTAGGAATCTGCTAACAGAGAGCAGGACATTGATAAAGCCAAATAAAAAGTAACCCAATGACTATTCTTTCAAATTTACTTTCTGCCTTAAGTTTTGCTTTCCTTTTGCTATATCAACTCTGACATCAATGTCTTTTCTTATGAACATACCTCTGCATTAGCACTTCAAGGTCTGTGGCAGAATATAGCTTCATGTTAATTTATGGGTCTGAGCACTCTTTGGAAATTGCTATCATTTCCAAACCTGTTTAAAATGCCTGTGTGACATTTTCCATGAGAAGACTGACATTGGAATCAGCTTGATTGATTGGGGGGAGAAAATAGATGTGGTCTCACACTCTAAGCTTGTTTAGAAAATGGAGCAGATAATTTAAAATAGTGAAGTAGAAAGACTGGAAGTCCGAAAGCTGAGTCCCACTTTTATATCTGTTATTTAACCTGTATGGCTGCAGTCAGTTCAATATCTTTACATGTAATAATATATAAGAAATACAAAAAGAATTACAAATTATAGGTACACAACTGATACACAGTCACTCTCTCTGCAAAAATAGTTTATTACATCTTAAATGCAGGGTAAGCTAAGTATTGGTAAATACATACACTTCCCATTTATTTTTATTTCCCACCATGTATTTACCATCAAGTCTTCTTTATTCACTGATTCTTTAAGAGTGCCTCGTACTCATCTTCGTCAAGATAATGTTGACACATTCTAACTAACGGCTTGCCATTTTGCAGGTTATTTTGTAGTTTCTAAACATTAACATTTGCCTCCTGGACCACTGTGTAAGAAGATATGCTCACATCTTGCTATAACTATGTCCTCGGGGTCCTTGTATTTGAGCAGCCTTATAAGATTTACAACAAGGTCCTTTGGCATAGCAGGACTTGGCTGTGATTCAAGATGGATTTGCCTTACAACAAAATAGCTTCTGGAGTGTCGGAAGAGGATTTCAAAGTATTTTTGGAGACATTTATTTATTTTTTTTATCATGGCTTTAGTTTTACAGACTTAGAAATGATACTTTATAATGCTTTCTGGAGGTTAAATATTTTTCATTTATTTCCATTCCTGTGACAAGTCCTCTTTCACATTTCTAATATTCATGATAATTAGTGCTACAATCCCAACTATTTTTTCACAATTCTTGAGTTACTCACTCTGTTTTGTTATACCTTTAATTAATAGATGACCTGTGAAATTTTCAAATCCTCTGACACCAAATGGGTTTCCAGCAATTCAATTCAATGCTGACACTAAGTATACCATTAAGTTTAAGGGCTTAGTCCCACAAGACTGCCCATACTTCAGATATCAGCCACAATGGGATAACTACGCTGTCCACACTTCTGCCAGGCGGCTAACATTTTAGGAATTCCCATGATTCCTTCCTCAAGTTTGATATTTCATTAGAACAGCTCACAGAACTCAGTAAAACACTTTACTTGTGTCTACTAGTTTATTCTAAAAGATATATCCTGTAATAAAGTATACATTCTTTATAATAATATATTCCTTATCATCCTTTATAATAATATATCCTTTATAATGCATGCTATTACAAAGGGTGTTCTTTAAAGAATAGTAACTCAGGAACAGCCAAAGAAACGTATAGGGCAAGGTATAGGGCAGGGGTATAGAGCTCTTTGCCCCTCAGCATCTCCATATGTTTACCAACCAGGAAGTTCCCCAAACCTAATTGTTTAAGAGTTTTTATAGAGGTCGAACTCTAGTCCGCCTCTTCCCCACCCTGGAGGTCAGAGATGGGACTGAAAGTTTCCACCACTTAAGAATTTGGTATTTCTGGTGACCAGCCCCATCCTGAGACTATATAGAAACTCTACCCTGAGTTTCCTTATTAGCAAAACCTCAAATGTGATCTTGTGAAAAGGGCTCATTATAAATAGCAAAATACATTGCTATCACTCAGGAAATTTACAAGATTTTGAAATCTTTGTGTTGTGAACCCAGGAAAATTTATTTATTATACCACATGACCATAATTTGATATTATCTATCCACTTTGATAGAAGTTCTCCCAAATATATATAGACACCTTAACGTTAAGTCTAAGGAATTTACTGAGTTTTTGAGTATTTTCTAACTCTATAATTGTATTTATTCATTTATCTATTAATAACAGTAACTTCCAGTTATTTCCGGCTTATTTGTAAAATAAAAAATTTGATTAGTTCAAAGTGCATATCAAGCACTTTACCAGAAATATTAGAACAACGAAGACATTGAAAGAGACTGATTTATAGAATGCTCATTTCTCTGCTTGTTCATCTAGTGTTCTCTCTCTCTCTCTCTCTCTCTCTCTCTCTCTCTCTCTCTTTCTGTCTCTCTGTCTTGGTGTCCTTCTCACTCTCATCCTTGCTCCCCCATCTGGAGGCTCTGCACACTTTGTACTATACTGTCCCCCACTTGTACTGCTTAGGTTGCGTTTGTCTTGTGGACAGCATTATTCTGGTCCACTGGTTTCAGGTCTGGGTAAAAAAAAATATTTATCCAGCTGAAATAATAACTAAAATCAAAGAATACACCTCACCTTACTGTGATGAAACAAATAGAAAATGATGTTAGAGAACTTTTGGGAATGACTTTAAGCAATAAGAATAGAGAAAACCAAGTGCCAGCAAATTCCCTTATGGTCAAAATACTCCTACCACTATTTTAAGCTTTCTGATTTCTGAACCTTTTTTCAATTGGAGTTTTTCTCCATTCCCTGGAATTTTTCATACATGAAAATGTGGGTCAAGATGTCTCTGGCGCCACAATGCCCTTTTTAGATAATTATACCTCCTCTTCTTCTCTCACTGTTCTCATAATAAACTATCCTTCTTCTGGTCATCTTTACAAATTTATTGACACTTCCAATAAGTTTAATAATGGACCATGGTCCTTCTAAGTGGCTTCACATTCCTGTAGATGACCCATGCAACATTTGGTCTTGGATCCTATTTTTTTTATCTCAATAACTTTTTCCTCCACGTTAGTTTTGACCATTTCTAGCCATAAATTTTACCATCTATGAAATTACTATTTCAAACAGCTATATATAATCCTCAACATATAGTTCACTTGCTCATGCATTACTATTGAAACAATTCTCCTAACTCATCAATATTTCAAAAGCATTGCCCCTCCTTTCTCTCTGTCAGTCTCTTCCTATCTTCAATCCTCTGTGCATCTGCCTCAGCATATTCAGTCTTCATTTCAATCATTCTCTTCAAATACCAAAAAATGTCTTTGGTCCTTTCTCCTTCTATGCCTCTTTGCTGGCTTCTCTTCCTCTACTAGCCCTTAATATTCAATTTACTCTGGCCTCTGTCCTTTTCATTGAGCTAATATACAATTTATTTGCCCATGATTTTTTAAAGTCCCTAGCTAGAATAGTTTTTCTCATCTTTAGAGTCATTTTTCAATTTGCCTCCTTGATATTTCCAAATTTTCACATATACCCACCTAAAAATTCAAGATATACTCTCATGAATTCTTAAGTTTCATGGTATTATATTCCTTTCAAATTATCTTTAGTGTAAATTTCTAGGTGACTACAATAAGTCTTCATTTGGATCCAGATGTCATCAAAATCAGAATGCTCTGGCAAAATAATAATAATAATAATGATAAAGTGACAAGTGGAAACAAAATCAAATGACAAATAACAAAATGGGAAAAGGTCCCTGCAAATGATATCACATATAAAGAGATAATGATGATATATAAAGAACTATTAAAATTTGAGGGCAGATGGGCAAAAATTTATTAGGAAAATTGAATCAATAAGAACAAGTATAAATATGCTTATACATATAAAATATTCACCCTCATTCATAATTAGAGAAACAAGTAAAACCACAAAGCATTTCTTACCTATCACCTATCAAAATGTTTACCATTAAAGGGTACAAAATATGTTTTGCCAAGCCTTTGGAAAAACAGAAACTCTAATACTTTGGAGGATGGGCTACTGTTATATAAATAATATATTATATTAAAGTTGCAAGTACATTTACCTCTGACCTGACAAGTACCATTCTTGATATATAACCTGACAATTTGCCTCTAATATTATGAAAATATATATTCACAAATTTTTATTCCCAAAAATTACTTCAGATTATAAAATATTGAAAATTACCTACATGCATAGACAAGGAAAAAATGATTGTATAAACTATGTTCCATCCATTCATTTGAATGCTATGCAGTTGTAAACAAGAATGAGGAATATTTTTATGAAGTGATAGAGAGGGATTCCAGACTACATAGTAAGTTAATCAAAAGAAAGTTCAAGAAATTATCTATTGCAAGCTAGCTTTCATATGATAAATGAGGAAATTATATGCATATAAAATTATATATATTTATCTAAATATATACATATGCACACATATATATGTGTAACAGGAAGAATAAACCAGAAACAAAAGTGAATGGTTACCTATGGGGTTGCTAGGGAACAGGTGGAAAGTGCAGGAAGATGGAAATGATGCAGAAACGAAATCACTCTGATGATAACCTTTTATATAGTTTTGATTTTTGGAACTATGTTAATTTTTCACATAGTCATACATTTCATTGAAGAAATAATAAAGGTTGGTGAGGGAAAAAGTAAAATAAAATTGAATACAAGCATAAAAATTTAACCTAACTTGATATAAGAAAAATAACATAAGCACACTGAAGAGGAAAGATAAAAATTTGTTAACTTTGGACCAAAGATTAATTTTGAGTCTATATGTTAAGATAAAAGGCCACATAAGTGTAATAAAATATTATATTCTGGTTTGTAGTTAAGATTTCTTAGAGGTATGGGTTATCACACCCAAATTACTAGATCATTTCATCTATTTATCTATTTCTATAGATGAACTAAAAGTCCTGAAGTGGTTCAGAAGGGCATTCAGAGGACAGTCCCATGAAATTAAATATTCAGTTGCATTTGATACCACTAGGTGAGTAGCTCAGTAACATATTCTTGCCTGTCTACATCCTTGTTCTCTTGCTCACCATCCTTGGCATTGCTCTACCTGTTAGATTGCTAGTACATGATAATTTGCCTCTCTGGAGAATTTAGGATGAGAAATTTCTCTTCTCCATTATTTCTGAATATAAAATTATTTTCTATATTCTACCTTACCATTGTGAAGATTTTAGGAAATCAAGTAATCTGACTTGAAACTTATGATGCTTTTCTGAAGAAAGTATCATTATACTTATCCTTATTTTTAACCATCCCCCTTTTAAAAAAAGTCAGTGACCTCGATCTAGTTAGAGAGCTAATTTGACTAAGAATATCAGAGTTTTCTTGCTAGAAAACACAATATTTCTTTTTCTTTTTCATTAGGAATAACTTAAAAAACACTGAAAAGAAGTTTCTAAAGATTAGTTCAATATGTTTAAAATCAAAATGATAATCTCTGTGAACCCTTAAGGTAACGGAGTTCTTCTGAGAATCCTTAATTCCTTTTTTAGTTGCCATGGTTCAAATTCTCTTAGGCAATTTGTTTCCCCAGAAAATCATGCTTTCCATATTTGATCTATAATCAAAGTCCTTTAATCACCCCCTAACAGCATCTCTTACACTGACACTCTCATTAATCTGCATAAAATATAAATAAAACACAAGTTTACTCCAAAAGAAGGTAAACAGAGACATTATTGCTTCAGAGGGGCAGACAATGAGTTGATAAAGGTTGGTAAGGATTGTGTGGAAGAATTAATAAGTGGCTTGATACATCAACTTAGTCTTAAAGCAGGAAAACAGCTAAATAGAGGATAACAGAAGAGTCTATCTATTACTTTAAAAATATATAATCTAATAGATCTTACTGAGATTATAAAGTTTGGTTCTATGATTAAACTTAATAAAAAGTTCAGATTAAGATGTTTCAAATAAAATATAAAGGAATCTAAGTATTATAAATATACCTTTATTAATGATTCCCTCATTGCATGTCCTGTAATGACAGTATCTAGTAGCTAGCTGATAAGAAGATAGTAATAAAATAAATATATACTTCTATAAACATGTATACATATTTCTGTATGTATATATTTCTACATATATACATGTTATGGACTGAATATTTTTGTCCTCTCAAATTTCACGAGTTGAACCCCTAACTTCCAGTGGCTGTATATGGAGTTGAAAACTCTAACAAACTAATTAAGGTTGAATGAAGTCAAAAGTCTGAGGCCCCATGTAGGATTAGTCCTTGTAAGCAGAGATACCAAAGACTTTTTGCACTTTCTCACTTTGTCTCTCTCTCTCTTTCTCTCTCTACACACATAAAGATATCATGTAAGTGTATGCCAGGATCATGGCCACATGCAAAACAATAGAAGAAGGCTCATAATAAAACATGGCCAGCACCTTGGTACCTTGGTTTTGAACTTCCCTGTCTCCAGAACTGTGAGGAATGAATTTATGTTGTTTAAGCCAACCAGTCTGTAGTATCGTGTTATGGCAGCCCAGGCAGATTTATATATATATATATATATATATATACACACACACAAATACACACATATATATGTGTATATATGTATTTCACAAAAAATATAAGAGATAAATTTAGAGTATCAGTTTTATTTGACCCTGGAAAAATATGTTTAATTACTTCTACAAGAGAGGTACTGCATTGAAAATAAGATAAATAAGGTGTTTTCCTTTTCTTAACTCCCAGCCAGTTGATTTCTGCACTTTAAGTGATATCATTGCTGAGTGGGTATAAGCATACCAAGTAGTTACACTTAATTGAGCAGATTTTACATTTTGAAAGCCAATTAGATGAGATGCATATTCAGCAAAGGATAATATCTTATACGTTTATTCTTTTTTTATTTCAAAATATTACAGGGTTATAAATAATTTCGGTTTCATGAATCGCTTTTATAATGTTTCAGTCAGGGATATAAGAGTGTCCATCATCCAAATAGTGTTTACTGTACTTGTTATGCAGGTTTTTGCTCATTCTAACCTCCTCCATCTACCTTGTTTGATTTCCACTGAGTTTTATTTCCCTCTGTGCACATGTGTGCTCATCAGTTAGTATCAATTTAAAGCAAGTATATGTGGTTCTTGTTTCCTAATTCCATAGATATTTCACTTAGAATGATGGTCTCCAGTTCCATCCAAATCGTTGCAAAAGTAATCAATTCATCCTTTTTATGGCTGAGTAGTATTCCAGAGTATACATATACCACATTTGTCAATTCACTCATGAATGGATGGGCACTTGGGTTGATTCCACATCTTTGCAATTGTGAATTGCACTGCAATAAATGTTTGAGTGCGGGTGAACTTTTATTTTCCTATGGGCAAATACTCAGTAGTGGGATTGCTGTATCAAATAGTAGGTCTACCTTTAGTTCTGTAAGGAATTTCCATACTGTTTTCCATAGAGGTTTTACTAATTTGCAGTCCTACCAACAGTGTATAAGCATTTCTTTCTCTCTGCATCCAAGCCAGCATCTATAGTTTTGGGGCTTTTTAATAAAAGCCATTCTAACTGGGGTACGGTGGTATCCCATTGTGGTTTTAATTTGCATTTCCCTGATGATTAGTGATGTTGAGCATTTTTTCATATGTTCATTGGCCATTTGTCTATCTTCTTTTGAAAAGCTTCTGTTTGTGTATTTTGCTCATTTTTAGTGGGATTATTTGCTATTTACTTGCTGATTTATGTACGTTGATTTTGAAACCTGAGACTTTGCTGAATTTATTTATCAATTCTAGGAGTATCTTGGTGGAATCTTTGGGATTTTCAAGATTTAAGATCATATTGTCAGCAAAAAGCAATAATTGTTCTTCCTCTTTCCTGATTTGGACACTCTTGATTAATTTCTCTTGCCTGATTGCTGTAGCTAGACTTCCATCACTATGTTGAATAGAAACAGTGATAGTGGACACCCTTGTCTCATTCTTAGTTGAAATGTCTGTAACTTTTCCTCATTCAGTATGATGTTGGCCGTGGGTTTGTCATATGTGGCTTTTATGATTTTAAGATACATTCCTTCTATGCCTAAATTGTTGAGGGCTTTTATTATGAAACAGTGCTGAATTTTGTTGAATGCTTTTCCTGTATCTATTGAAATTATCATATGGTCTTTGTTTTTGCTTCTGTTTATGTGGTGAATCACATGTATTGATTTACATATTTTTAGCCATCCTTGCATCCCTGGAAAGAAGCCCAGTTGGTCATGGTGGATTATTTTTTCCAATGTGCTGTTGAATTGACTTTGATAGTATATTACTGAGGATTTTTACAGCTATATTCATAAGGGTATATTGGTCTGAGTTTTCTTTTTTTGTTGTGTCCTTTCCTAGCTTTAGTATCAAGGTGATACTGGCATCACGGAATAAGTTGGGGGTGGGGGGTTCCAACCTTCTTGATTTTGTGGAATAATTTCTATAGCATGGGTACCAGTTCTTCTTTGTAGATCTGGTAAAATTCAGCTGTGAATCCATCTGATCCAGGGCTTTGTTTTTTGGTTGTTGGAAAATTTTTTTATTATTTCTTCAATCTTGCTGCTCATTATTAGTCTGTTCAGGAGTTCTATTTCTTCTTGACTGAGTCATGGAAGGTTGTATGTTTCTAGGAATTTTACCATTTCCTCTGTTTATGAGTTTATGTGCATAGAGATTGTCATAGTATTCATAGATGGTATTTTGTATTTTTGTGGTATCAGTTGTAATATCTCCTTTTTCATTTCTGATTGAGCTTATTTGAGTCCTTTTCTTCTATACCTTGTTAATCTAGCAAGAGGTCTATCAATTTTGTTTATCTTCTCAAAGCACCAACTTTTTGTTTCATTGATCTTTTATATATTTTTTCCTTTCATTTTCCATTTTATTTAGTTCTGCTCTGATCTTAGTTATTTCTTTTCTTCTGCTGGCTTTGGGTTTCATTTTCTCTTTCTTTGATCTTCTGGTTTCTTAAGATGATACATTACATTGTTGATTTGTGATCTTTCTGTCTTTTTGATGTATGAATTTAAGGCTATGAATTTTCCCCTTAGAACTCTTGAATTCCATAGATTTTGATCACTTGTGTCTGCTTTGTCATTCACTTCAAAGAAACTAGATTTCTATCTTAATTTTATTATTGACCCAATAATCATTCACCACCAGGTTATGTAATTTCCATGACTTTGTGTAGAATTGAGTGTTTCTCTTATAGTTGATTTCTAGTTTTATTTCACTCTGATCTGAGAAAATACATGATATGATTTCTATTTTTTGGAATCGATTGAGACATGTTTTGTGGCCTAAGATGTGATTGATCTTGGTGAATGTTCCATGTGCTGATGAGAACAATGTATATTTAGTAGCTTTTGGGGTAAAATGTTATATAAATGTCTGCTAGGCCTATTTGTTCTAAAGTTCCCTTTAAGTAAAGTGTTTCTTTCTTTATTTTGTGCTTGTGTGATCTGTCCAGTTCTGTCAGTGGAATGTTGAATTCTGCAGCAATTACAATGCTGTCATTTGTCTTTTTGCTTAGATGTAGTAGAATTTGCTTTATGATTCTGGGCACTCCTGTGTTAGGTGCACAAATATTTAGTATTGTTATGTCTTCCTGTTGTATTGTTCCCTTTATGATTGATTATATAATAACCATCTAAGTCTCTCTTTACCATTGTTGATTTATAGTCAATTTTATCTTATATAAGAATAGCTACCTCTGTTTTCTTTTGATTTCCATTTGCACGAAATACTTTTTTCCATCCTTTCCTCTTCAGTGTGTGTGTGTCATTGTGTGTTAGATGTGATTCCTGGAGACAGTAGCTACTTGAGTTATATTTTTCATCCATTTAGTCAGCCTATCTATCTTGAGTTGGGCATTCAGACTTTTCCCATTGATTGATAAAATTGATATATGGGATGCTGTTTTGTTCATCCTGTTGTGTATACCTTATTGCTTTGTTTTACCTCTTGTGCTGTTGCTTTAAATGAGCTCTGAGCTTTAGCTTTGGTGTGGTTTTACACTGGCGGGTGTCTGTTGTGCTGATCCATGTACAATGTGAATCTTAGTATTTTCTGCAGGGCAAGTCTGCTCTTGACACATTCCCTCAGTGTTTGCTTGTCTGAAAAAGTCTTTATTTCTCCTTCATACATGAAAATTAGTTTTGTAGGATATAAAATTCTTGGCTGGCAGCTGTTCTGTTTGAGAAGACTAAAGATGGGGCCCTAATTCCTTTTGGCTCATAAGAACTCTGTTGAGAAGTCTATAGTTAGGCTGATGGGTTTTCCTGTGTAAGGTACTTGATGGTTTTGCCTCATGGCTTTCAGGAGTTCCTCCTTTGTGTTGGCTTTGGCCAGACTGATGAACATATGGCTTGGAGTTTGCCTCTTTGCAATGAATCTCCCAGGTGTTCATTGAGATTCTTGTATATGGATGTCTAAATCTCAAGCATGTCCAGGGAAGTTTTCCTCAACTATTCCCTCAAATAGGATTTTCAGCCCTTGTGCATTTTCTTCTTCACCCTCAGTGATGACTTTATTTCTTATTTTTGGCTGTTTTACATAATCCCATATTTCTGGTAGGCTTTTTTCATTCCCCTTAATTCTTTGTTCTTTATTTTTGACTAATTCAAAAGAGTTGTCTCCAAGCTCTGAAATTCTTCTGAATGGTCTAGTCTATTCTCAAAACTTTCCTCTGTGTTTTCTACTTCCTTAAATAAATTTTTCATTTTCAGAAGTTCTTTTTGTGTTTTTTTTTTAAATGTGTCTATCTCTTTAATTATTCATCCATTTCCTGAATTGTTTCTCTGGTTTATTTGAGTTGGTTTTCCATTTTCTTGTGGATTTCATTGAGCTTCCTTATAATCCATATTTGTAATTCTTTATCTGTTATTTCAACATTTTCATTTTAGTTGGTGTCCATTGCTATAGACTTGGTGTTCCACTTTGGTATTATTCTTTTGCTCTGATTTTTCATACTTCCTGTGTTTTGCACTGATCCCTTCTCATCTGAAACAGTTCTATATTCTTATTTTTGCATTTTCTTTTGTTTAGATGGGACTTTCTCCCCCATCCCTAATCATAAAAGTGTGTGTAATATAGAATGGGTAAGAACCTTTAGCTTTGTTTGTGGGTACTTTGATGTTGGTCTAGCTTCTGGACAGATGCTTTAGTTATAGATATCCTTAGTGTGGTGGTTTTCTTAGTTGCTAATTGTTTGTAGGCCGTCCTAGTGTTGAGATATGTTTGTTGCAGATTCCCTGTCTCTTGTTGATGAGGGAAGATGGATTTCTTCAAAATCCTTTCTTGTTTTCCAGCCCTGTGGTCTTCTTAATAGTGTGAATTGTATTGGCACTTCCAGTTTGAACTCTGAGACAGTAGGTGGCTCTTGTAGGTGCGAATCCACAACACCTTTTATGATTGATTCAGTAAATGTTATAAAGGGTTATGCAAGTTGATCTCCTTGTCAGTAGGTGGTGCTTGCTGGGAGGAACCAGCTGCATTGTTGTTTTGGGGATCTGTGACCAGGTCTAACACCTCAGAAGAAGCACTTGAGTGTCCCGGGGGGGGGGGGGCATGTCCCAGGATCTTCTGGGTGAGTCCTTATTCTACACCACGGCAGAGGTTCGTGGTTGTGGGAGTGAGGCTTGGTGGGGCTAGATGAGGTGAGCCTACTCTTCTGCTTCAGGGTGTGTCTTGCTCTTGTGGAGCAGCTGAGCTAAAAGAATGGAGGAGGGCCATTAAGCAGTGAACTCACAGTCCAAGCACCCCTTAGTCCACTGCAGGTCTTTAAGAGGATAGGTTTGAGCCCCACTCTCTGTGGAAGCCTTGGTGTGGTGGACACACCAACAGAGGGGAAGCAGCCACTCCTGAGAGCCCCAGCTCAATTGTTTCTCTTGGTAGCCACAGGCGGAGGAGGTGGAAGAGACACAAAGAGTCTGAATGGTGGAAAGCTAGCACTCTGGTCATCTCTGTCTCTCTCTATGGAAGGCATCTTGCCCAAATGTCGAGGGTCTGGGGTCATATACATCCCTCAGGATCCACTGGCCTCTTTGGATCCCACAGTCTTAGCCAGAGTTGGGAAATGTTTGTGTCAGAATGAGCGAGACAAAATCTGAGGGGCTGAAGCTCCCTGGGGAGGACAAAGATGCACAATGGATAGAGAAGCAATAGGGCACCTGCTGTTTTGACTCAGATCTGTGGTGATGGGAAGAGACCTCAGTGGAGCTGGCAGTCTGGTGCTTTGTCCTCAAGAATCTCCCAGTATACTGGATGCAGCAGCTTTTGGGCATGTAAAGGTAGAAAGGCTCACTAGGATCTCAGGACCCTGCTGCCAGAGATGTGAGGGAGGGAGAAATAAATACCCTCACCTACCCTTTTCCCTGGACTCCAAGTCTCTTGGGGGTTGATCTTTGCCGATATCTTGCTCCTTCCTGTTCTGCTCCACAACTTCTTCCCAAGGAATCTCTGGTAGGTTCTGGCACTTTTCCCTCGGAATTACACCCAATCTATGTATGTTTGTTTGTTTGTTTTCTTCTTTCTGAGACAATCTGGCAGCTGATGTTTCTGGTCAGCCATCTTGTCTCCCAAGATGATACCTTATTTAATACTTTTGAGCGATAGAAATAACACTCATTTTTAATGTCAGTTTACCAATATGTCACATATACAATATGTCTATTGTTCCTTATTCTCTTACTGTTGCTTACATAGATTTTATGTCTTAGTAGTTTGTGGCCTTGCCTTCAAATACTCCACAACAATTTATATTTAATTTAATTTAATTCATTCATTGTATCATTTTGTTTTGCATGATTTTAAGTATTGTTTCATTCTTTCAATATTGTTCTTTGTACTTTATTTAAAACTATTATATTTATTTATGAAATATTAATTTTTCTGTATCCATTTGTACTCACAATGTATAAACTGACATTACAATATATGTTACAGAGGTCATATATAAATATTTATTTATTTATTAAGAAAGAAACAATTTTGGTACCATCTCTGAAACCAAAAACAGAGGTAGCTATAATGACTATGGTGTCTTGGTCAATGAATTGAATACGTTATAAGAACAAATGATGACTAGGTCTAGCTCTAGACCTTTTTTTGTGATGATGAAGATGAAAACAGATGCTTCAAACCTGATGTTGGAAGCTCTGCATCAGAATTATATTAATTCATATGCAATCTCTTGCAAAACACATGGTTGAAAGACTCAATATGTCCAAGACTTAGAATGCCAGGATGACTATATAAGCCTTTTATAAAATAAAAGTGAGAAATCAATACATTTGTGTTGTAGCTCTACTAATTGCTAGCAATGTGACCTTGGGAAAGTAATTTAACTTTTTTTTGCCCTTAAATTTCAAATGGAGGAGGGGTAATTTGCTTTATCCAAGGTCCTTATTAACTCTAGAAATTTTGTTTAAAAAATATTGATAATAATTAACATAAATAAATGTAAAATTAATAAAACTGTAAGAGTTTCAACATTTTTTATATTTGGTTTTTACCCATTTCACATATGATGAAAGTAGAGCTCAGATTTATGATTTTCCTATGACGGCTACTATGTTTTAAAAGTGTTCCCCAAATTTCATGTGTTGGAAACTTAATCCTCAATGCAAATGTTGGGAGGTGGGACCTAATGGGAGGTGTTCAGGTCATGAGGGCTCCACTTGATGGAGTGAGTCCTTTGTCCTGCCATTCTACCACCTGAGGACATAGCATTTGTTCCTCTCTTGCTCCTGCTTTCTCTCACATGAAGATGGAGCAAGAAGACCCTCACAGACCAAATGCCGGTACCTTGATCTTAAACTTCTCAGTTTCCAGAGCTGTGAGAAATAAATTTCTGCTCTTTATAAAGTATCTAGTCTCATGTATACTAACAGTACAAACTGATTAACACAGATGTTAAATTAGTAAAAGACGATAATATAGACTCACTGCCTGAAATGTCTAAATGAAAAGTCTGTGTTCTTCCAAGCAAATATTCGAGCATGGGGATACATATAATGAATGGGTGGCATAGATCACATTCTTTTTTAAAAAAAAATTAATTAAAAATTCAGAAGAGGAAGAAAGAGCACTTGGTCAGTTCAGAAAAACTTTTATAGGTCAGTTTGAACTTCAGCTCGGCCTAGAAATAAGAGATAAAGGATAATAGGAGGGCACTAGAGGAAAAAATACATGAATTTGCATGATGCATTTGAGAGATAGCTAGACACTATGGCTAAAAAAAGTGGTTTAATATAGAGGAATGAGCAGATCTAGTTCAAAGACTTACATGTAGTAAGTTTGTTCCAATAACAAAGAAAAGTAAAAAATATATACAGTGATGTTACGTAACAGATGTATGTGGAGATTCTTACAGGCGATTATATTTTTGTGATCTCTTTCTCAATTTTTAAAAAATTTACAATGTGTAAACAACCATTCAGAATCCTATGCCAGATATGTGTCTAAAGTTCCAGCTATAGCTAAATAATACTTCTACTTGTTTCAAATAACAAGAAATACGGCAAGTTATTATTTCAGCCAATAGTACCTCTGATAATTGCATTGCATTGTACACTCAGAAAACACTGTAGAAAAAAAGTATATTTAGTACTCACAACCATGAAGTAGGTAAGACAGTAGAAAAATACATATATGTTGAGTATCTTATGTTTGACTCTCCGTTTCTTTCCACCTGCTCTGTGCCTGGGGGGCTTGCCCTTCTATACTACATCATGGGCTCCCTTGCAGTGAATTTTTGGCACTCGCAAGATTGACAGGTTCACAGAGAAATTGCCAAGTGATTTGTTCCTTCAGTCACTGCTCTCTTCAGAATTCAATGAATTGGTTGCGCCATTCATGCCATTACATCCTTCTCCATGTAACTAGTATTTGATTCTAAGTAACTTTCAACTCCCCTTGTGTTTTTGCTGGCCCAAACATAGTAATGCCTTCCTGCTGTTGCTAGTCCCAGGTGGTGATGTCAATATGCTAGGGCTGGAGGTGGCTCTTACCAGCTCATAAAACACAAATGTGAGCATTACTTCCAAACTTGTTCTTCACTTACATCATGCTGGCAGCTTGAAATCAGCCATGGTGAGAATATTTATATCATAGAAAATAGCTTGCCTACAAATTAGGCTTTTTGGCTTGTTTTTGTGGGTTTTTTTTTCTGAAAAGCTGGTTATTAAAAATTTCTGAACACATTATTGGCTCAAAGACTCTTTAATATCACCCCACTCCCTCTCCCTTTTTATTCCCTAAACCACACATACACTTTTGTACAAGTATTTGCTTTATTAAACATTCCACTAAGCAGCAATTTTAACATGTTATCTTTATTTTTGTGGTGAGCCTTAACTGAAATATAATTGGTATCAGAAATGGCTGCAGGAAACCAGACCTTAAAAATAGGATTCTGAGGCTGAATTATACATAGATGGAGAGACTCATGGATAAATTGGTTTCCAGGGAAAATTGGACACTGGTAAGTTTTGAGAAGTAGTGATATCAAGATTCTTAAAATGTCACTGGTATTAGCATAGGAAGAAATGCAATTAAAAATGGGCTTTGTGAGATAACATTTCTTCGGCATTTCATCTTTTTGTTGACAATAATGATTATAAATATGTTTATTTAATTGGCTACTCCTAGGCGCCCTAGAAAGTAGACTTAAGTAAAAGAAGAAAACAAAGGCTATGAATATTCAGCTCGAATAATAAATGGAAAATTACAAATTCTCAATGACAGTTTTAAGGAGTTCATTACCTCCTCCAGTTGCAGAACAGATATGGCTGAGGACCAATAATCAGAGCTTGTGGGAGTTGCAGATTTGTAATGTCAATAAAATGCTCAACTCAGAGCACTGATTGGGAAAGAATGAAACCGTGAGATATGGTTAGAAAAAATTGGGAAGATACAAAGTAGAAAATTTTGAACTCTCCTCTCCCTTACATACTCCTGAATCCTCTTTGCTAGTAACAGCATAACTCCTAACTCTTTCTGAGGAAACCAGAAATTCTATTCATGAAACACATTTTTTTAAATATATTTGAGGACTGTTTCCTCTGCAGAAGTCATGCTAAATGCCCCTCATTACCTTGAGGGCCATACAAATTGACCAGTATATTACAAATGAGAAGAACAAAGTTGACTCCAGGAGGAGTCTATACATGGGAAAGTTAGAGAATTTTACCAGCTACAGTTGACAAGAGACGGGAAAGCATGAGTGAGAGTGTTGAATATTTTGCAGGTGCTAGACAAAGGAGGACAAAATGAAAAAAGATGAATGCCACTCAATCTATTTACAAGATGTCCTTATCTGGAACTTGGTGTGTAATGTTTGAATCTAGCACCTGTGAAGGTTGTTGATTGTCAGTAGCTACTTAGGCCCATTGTAGGCTGTGCTCAACAGAGAGGTCTGGCAATTAGCAATGTGGTTGTAATACCAGAACTTTCTCAGAGGTATGTATAGAACAAAAATCAGAAGCATCATTTGGATTGTAATGTTTGAATTGAAATATTATATTTCTTGGTCAGACAGCTATTAGCCATACCTTCTTCAAGGATCTAAAGTCACTCCTTTGTTAAACATTAAGAAAGATTTTGGTTAGAAAGTTATCAGCATTTTTAAAAGCCTATGTGTGTCCATCACCTACCTATTGGTTAGGACTATGGCAAAGGATACGGCAATAGCCTTGGGTTCCCTAAATCTCAATGGAAGTATTGGGATCCAATATTGCCAGAGGCAAATTGGTGATGCTTGATCTTTAGAAACAAAGTGGATGAAAATATTCCAATAAATCTCAAGGAAGTAATAGTACTGAAAATATTTTAGTATGCAGGGATCTGTCGTGATGGTTAACAAAGCACAGGGTCCCAAGAGACAATATAGATTGACAGCACACTAAGCGATAGTATGCTATATATCAGTACAGAAGTCCTATGGCTGCAGGACAGAGCAGTAACTCAGGTCCAGACCTATGCCAGCTCATATGTCAGTGGTCCTTTATTGAGGAGAAATCTGAGTCTTTTGAAGAAGGACTCAGCAACATGATACATTGCTACCGTAAATCTTCTCCAGCATTTTTGCAGAGGGAATTTCAGACATTTTAAAATGCCAGACTTCCAAGAAAAGAAAAATAGGGAAGTATCCAAACATTTTGGGGGTTGAGGTACTGTGTATGAATTGATGATAATATCTGAACATGGTCTGTATAGAGTGCAGGTTTTTGATGATTGATGGAGTCTTTGTTTGATTCTTTCTTACTGTGGGTCCAATAAGAATACAGATTAATTCTATGTATATTTTTCCATTCCCAGAATGTATGACTTAATAACTGGTCATATCTCTAGTGTCATCTATATGGGGAGCTAATAGAAATTCCCGTATCTTAGCCACACAATTTAATAAAATAATATTTGTCTTACTTCTTTATTGATTTGCCTAAGAGCTATGGCAACTTTCTTGTTTCATGCTTATAATTAGTCCAGTGTGTGTTAACTGTCTTGATATCCTTCCAAGCACCTTTCTGGTCCTTTGCATATTAGACATTATGTTATTTTGATCTGGTAAGAAGAAAGAAACAAACTACCTATGTTGAGTATGTAAGTTTTTCACCTGGGTAAAAGACAATAACAGATGCTCTTGGGAAAATGAGGAAAAAGAGTACCCTTTTTCCTCATTTTCCCAAGAGCATCTGTTCCCTATCTAACAACATTCTGTAACCTTCTCCACACGTCATTGTGCTCTATCTAGGAAGCTGATATACATAGACTGCCTTGATTACTTCTTTTGACTTTAATATCATGTTGTGTTTGAACAGAATGACAGCGTTAGCAAGATATCTTAAGGCTGGAGGAGTGTTAACTTTAGATATGTACAGTTGTGCATCATTTAACAACCAGGATACCATTTTAAGAAATATATCATTAGGCAATTTTATCCTGGTGCAAACATCATAGAGTATACTCACACAGACCTAGATAGTATAGCCTACTACATTACTAGGCTATATGATATAGCCTATTGCTCCTAGGCTATAAACCTGTTACACCATATTACTGTATTAAATGCTATAGGCAATTGCAACACAATGGTAAGTATTTGTTTAATCTAAACATATCTAAACCTAGCGAAGGTACAGTAAAAATATGGTATAATAGATTAAAAAATGGTACACCTGTATAGGGCACTTACCATGAATGGAGCTTATAGGACTAGAAGTTGCTCTGGGTGAGTCAGTGAGAGTGGAGTGTGAAGGTGAAGACCTAGCACATTATCATACACTACTGTAGATTTTATAAACTCTGCATACACAGGCTACACTAAATGTATATGAAATATTTTCTTTGATAATTAATCTTAGCTTACTGTAATTTATTTACTCTATGAACTTTTAATTTTTTTTTAATTTTTGATTCTTTTGTAATAACACTTAGCTTAAAACACATACACATTGTACAGCTGTATAAAAACATTTTCTTTATATTCTTATTCTATAAACTTTTTTGTATTTCTAATTTTTTAAT
Source organism: Cheirogaleus major (assembly GCA_963574435.1). Lineage (NCBI taxonomy): Eukaryota > Metazoa > Chordata > Mammalia > Primates > Cheirogaleidae > Cheirogaleus > Cheirogaleus major. Next base: position 2,683 of record CAUYPO010050363.1, on the reverse strand, counting down.
TTTTTTTTCACTTTTAAAATGTTTTGGTTAAAACTAAGACATAAGTACACACATTAGCCTAGGCCTACATAGGGTAAAGATCATCAAAACATCACTAGGCAGTAGAAATTTTTCAGCTTTATTGTAATCTTATGATACTACTATAATATCTGTGGTCCATTGTTGACTGAAGCATTGTTATGTAGCACAAGAGTGTATTTTGTTGGACTCCTCAAAGGCATCATTGGCTGAGTTAGGCCATTCTCCCTTCTCTCTGTTTATCTTCTGCAGACTTAGCCAATTGATTTCTTGCCTTCATCCCTCAGGATTAGAAAAGAAGAAAATGGTTTCTTCTTGTTACGTAGTTTTAGAACATAGCATTAGTCCCTGGATATTCTTAAATACTATCCAAACTTCTATAAAAAGTAACTTTTAAACTTGTCCTCTAATTATCCAATTTGGATTTTCAAGTTCTTGAAGAAACCGTGACTAACACACTATGGTTTATTAGCATTTGATCTCATAAATTGCTCAAAATGTCACAATTAACTCCTTGATGTTATGACTCAGGTTTACATCTTAATTTTTTCCCTTCCACTTAACAGCATTTGCCTATACTTTGATACTTTCTAGAATATAACATCAAAAGTTTGGAATCTTCCAATTGGATATATTCTATATATCAACCCAATTTTCATTGTATTTAGGGGAACAATTTATTATTAAGTTATAATTATAAAATTTTCAATTGAATTACATAAATTAGAATTTATCTCTAAATAGAAAAAATATTTTTCAATGGAAACACATATAAAACATATATTCCATTAGTAAAGCATTGTATAGTAATCTTCAAATTTCATACTTTCTATGTAGATAATTATATTTTCCTACTTTAATTACTAGTTCGTTATAGAGTTTTCACACTAATTCTGGCATTTATATGAATTAGACTTCCTACAGAAGCAAAGAGAAGAAAGCTATTTCAAGTGAAACTGAAATTATTTTAATTCAATTTGTTATTAATAGTTATTAGTGCTTGTCATAACTGTTAATCCAAAACATACATTTTTTCTAGTATTTATTAGGAAAACTAATTTCTATAACATTATCTGCACACGTGTTTGAAGAATAGTATAAATAAAAGTAGTGTTTATAAGATGCTTTCTTTTAAATACTATGAACTTTCTGGGACCTTAAGCTTTGTCTTCCCATTTATTTGTTTGAAGAATTCAACATTCAATCTGTATTCAATAATCTCTTTTTCTCACCCTTGCACTTTGAGTTTATGCTGCAGGAATGCTAAATGATGTGTTCTTCTGAGTGCATCAATCTGTTCATATCTCCCTCCCTTTTACCCATGTTCCTTCAGCCTTGCAAAAACTTTTCATTACTATCTTTCAAGTAAAATATTTTCTATTTTTAAAACCTTGTTTCAACCATACCTGCCCACTTCAGTCAGAATTAATCATTTCCTTCTTTTGCCTACTTGCATACTCAGTGAATACCTCTTGTATTTCATCGACAGTATAAAATTATTCAGAAAATAGATTCAGCACCTGTTTAGCACACTAAGTTAAAAAATTGAGGTAAAATTTTAAAATTAAAGGTACCACATTTTATCAACATTTTTCAACATTTTAACATCTCTGACATTGGAATATATGTCAAAATTTATATCATGTTATAATTTAATTGGCATAAAATTTTCTTTCTCTGCAGTATATGAGATATTGTTACATGTTATAATTGACAAAGGAGTCACTGTGAGAAATTTTAGTAATATTTTCTGATTTACCTACATTTATTTCCTGAAATAATCTTTCTCTCTCTCCAATAATGATAATTATTTCTAATTTTGTAATAACATGTACAAGGAGATGATCTCATTTTATGTTGAAGCCCAGTCATGCACTGTGTGATTAATTGTCTTTGCTTTATTTCAAGGTACTCACGGAACACTACTAATCCATATAAATGGCAAGAAGATTAGACAATGTTGAAACATAACTTTCACGATTATGGTAAGCAAATTTTAAATATTTTCAGATTTCATTTTCTGTGTGAGAGCAATCAACCTTTAGAGGCAGATCTAAGTCTTGTGGTTAAGAGGGACAGACTAGTGTTAACTTAATATTCAAAAGCAATTCTTAATAGGGCTTCTAAAGGTATTAACCTGCTACCTTGTAAAACAATGCAATTGGGCTTCTATATAACTGGAAATCTCCAAATAGTCTGAGTGGCTATTTGTAAAGGATGTTGGGCATCTACCCCAAAGAGCATAAGTCATTCTATTATAAAGACATCTGCGCCTGTATGTTTATGGCAGCACAATTCACTATTGCACGGTCATGGAAACAACCCAAGTGCCTGTCAATTCATGAGTGGATAACTAAAATGTGGTATATGCTCACAATGGAATATTACTCAATTCTAAGAAATGACAGTGAGCTAACACCGTTTATGTTATCCTGGATTAAGCTTAAGCCCATTATTCAAAGTGAGCCGACACAAGATATGGAAAATGGGCTCCACATTTACTCGCCATCAAATTGGTACTGACTGATTAAAACTGTGGTGCTCAAATGGTGGGAGTGTTCACCAGGGTTTCGGCGGGGGGGGGGGGGGGGGGAGGGCATGACCCACTACATACGGAGGGGCCCAGCAGTGTGGGGGGACAGGGCATCCCACAACGCCGGAGTCG